>OZ004709.1:10468214-10758214 GCA_963924515.1 Vespertilio murinus
TCCATATTGATTTTCCATGTTGCGATTTCATTCTCACACTATTCAGGAAAGTATGTAGATAGTAGGTTATATCCCATTATTATCCTGTATTAGATGGGGAACAGGTGGGATGTGGAAGAGTTGAAAACATTCTTGAACAAATGTTGAGGTAAAGAATATATTTTATTAAATTTGATTTGGAATCTTTGGTCACAAAAACTTCATCCTCTGGTTTCTTTGCTGAGCATGTGCAGATGATGTAAACAGCACCAAGTGTTCATGCTTCCATGACTTGTGTGCCTCCAGCTTTCCTTGATGCAGCAAGGATTAGCTGATGATGGTCTTCAGGTTGGAATGCATGCTCTAGAAAATCCCAGAGTGGGCACCCAATTGGCCTATGTTGTGGTATTAACGTATTTCTTTGTGGCCGGACTCCAAACATCCTTTCATTTAGCCAAGTGTCAAAAATCTCGATGAGCCAAAGATCTTATGAAGACTGTAGTTAGCTTCTTTGGGATGGTAGCAGCAGAATGCTTTATGCAGAATAACCTGCTTGTGAATGGAGTTATTTCTCCCCATGTAACAACTTTTAACTTCATTTGTTTACTTACTCAAGTACTCCCAAATATAATAGAATGCCTACTGTGTGCTATGTACTTTGCTGGGCTTGGGGATTCAGAGATAGCATCAACACCAGTCCCTGCTCTCAAGTTTCTTCCAAACCAAAGGAGGAGTCAGATCTGCTGTAATGCAGTATGAATACTTTACTCCAAAGTCTACACAAAATGCCATCCAGTGAGGTTTATATAACCAAGTGTGTTTTCACCATTGTTTAATTCAACCAGTGTTATTGGAAAATATCAGTATTTTGTTTTGATACGTATGCAGTATAACATAAAACCGTGGTTGGCAAACTGAGGCTCGATAGCCACAAGCAGCTCTTTGGCCCCTTGAGTGTGGCTCTTCCACAAAATACCACATGTGGGCGCGCACGTAAACTGTGATTGAAACTTCATGGCCCATGGGTAGAAGTCAGTTTTCAGCTCTCAAAAGAAATTTCAATCGTTGTACTGTTGATATTTGGCTCTGTTGACTACTGAGTTTGCCGACCACTGACATAAAAGAATGAGATGTCTTTTCAAACTACCTAAGAAGTCAGCATGCAATTTTTTATTTTTACATGAAATCTTTCCTCCGATGGCAGTCATGAATACAGTTTATGAAGAAATTCCTAGCACCTTTCTCTAAACAAGTAAGGTTGTAGACTTATCTTGAAATGATAGATACTTGCTTTAATTGATCCCTGCTATAAAATCAGTTTAGCAACGATACTTAGTTCCAGTTGGTTTTTTTAGTTCATCATCTTAATTAAATTTAGCTTCCCTTCAACCTTTCAGCCTTATTGGTAACTGTTACTTTTCAACAATTTCAAAGAGATTACATTTTTAAATGGTTTTTTAAAAACCTCCCTGGTAATGGTCATTAACCTTACACAAAGCAGATATTGTACTCGTGTATAATTAAAGGGACCAAACATGAGGTTTTTTTCAGCAGCCCATAATCCCCAGAAGCCAGTAGAACTTTTGCTTCTAGGTCTTTTTAAAATTAGACCCATGGCTTAAAGCTAAGTAATATAGATTAGGGAGATGGTAATTTGGTCAAAATGTTACCTATTCAAAAATATAAGTGGCAGCACATTCTTGCAAACCCAGACTAAGTTTTGCATATCTGTTTTGAATAACTTTGGAGAAATTGAGTGATTTGAAATTGGATGCAGTCAGGTAAGCTGTTGAGGCAGCTGAAAGCTATGGCAGGTCAAGGAAATCACATAAAGCGGAGTCGTCTGATTTCAATCCCCCTCATTGTAGAAACACCAGCGCCATTGGACTCTGAGCATGGCTGCATCTTGTTATGTATGTAGAAGTTTTAAAATCAATTCGATTTTCACTGGTATGATTCTCTAGTGTACTTAATATGCTCTGGATGGGTTTCTGAGAATAGTAAGAAGCAGTTACACTTCTCATGAATATATAGCAGATGAGGCACATTGATTTATTATTCCATTCTATTTTAGAACATGCTTATGGTTTAAAAAAAAAAGAAAGAAAAAGAAGAAAATTTCTAAAAAGCTCAGACTAGTATATCTACGTTTTAACTCTCTCACTAGGTGACTTTGGATAAGCCCTTTAACTACTTTGTGCCTCAGTTTATCCACTTGTAAAATTTGCCAAAACCTCCCACCTCTGAATTACTGCTGACATTTTTATGACCAATGAATGGTGAAGCCTTTTAAAATATCTACTCAAAATTAAATAATCTCCACATTTATGGTGTCAGTTTCTTTTTATTTATTAAAAAATTCCCTTCTTATGATTTAAAAATTTGTATATGAAACTTAAGGAAATGAAGGAAGATGAAAAACTCTCCAGGAAGAAAAAATTAAATGGTGTGGATTGACAACACAAGTCCTAAAACTCAAGAGAATTCTAAATAAATTACCTTAGTAGTCACGAATCAAAGATATTTGATATACTGATTCAAGGAGCAATGCATGTGCAACTCACAATAAATTTTGGTCACGAACTATAAAATTTACTTCTTAATTTACAGTAACCCCACCAGTACTATTCTTTCTCCTGCTCCCCCTTTTTCACCAATGAAGTTAATATTTACTTAGTGCATTCTCTAACATACCTTCCCCAGTGATACTGATCCCGCCCCCTCTTTTGTTCTGTGACCTCACCAAAGTGCCGGATGTCAAGGGGAAGAGTTGAATGTACAATTAAACACCAAGAAATTAGCAGAAGTCCATATCCCACTGATAGAGAAGGAAATTATTCAACCTTGTTTCCTGGGTGATTTTTTTTTTAATGCTTAATCCAAAGTGTTCTTGAAAACCTCTCTAAAGCGTATGTGGTACTGAATTTTGGTTATTGTGAAATGTCCTCGTTATACTAACTGCAGATCAACTTTGACCCCACCCAAATGATAAGATGGATTTTTAGGGGTAGAGAAAATAAATATTCCAGAAAGTCTAATAAATTAAGCCCGGGTTATAAAACTAAAATTCATTATTAAAATTCATAGTTTATTTAGGAATTAAACATTCTAAATAGAGGCCAGGCCCTGTGCCCAGGCTGTTGGAAAGAGAGATGGCAGAACGTCAGCCCAGCCCTGACAGTGCATTGGGAACTGTGGGCAGAGACTGGAGCCTGACTAGGAGATCATGTAGGGCCTGTTGGCCTCACCAGAACACATGAGTCCCCACCACCTATGGAAACATCTGGATGTTTGACTGAAAATTTTTATTCTTCATTCCAACGTTAGAGTACCTGTGTGTCTCATCTATAGACACAGTCCCAAGCCAAAATAGTTTCATTGGCTAAATTTACCCTTGAGTATACCATTAAATAGCACGCTCTCTTTCTAGAAAAGGAAATGTTTCCTCCAAATGTTTCATCAAGTATGGACGACACTTGTCCTGGGGGAACCTAGAGGACCTTTCAGTGACAAGCAATTTGCTAGCTTCTGGGGCAGCGCCTCTGAATGCTGGTTGTAAGTCAAAAGAGCAGTTAACAGGGAAACAGCCAAGACCAGGAATAGGAGACCGAGTGGGGGTGAAGGAAGAAGGAAGGAGAGAGAGTGTATTTTCACAGAAGGGATGGATGAATGCCAAAGTTTATACTCTCCATGCTGTACACATCCATACACCTCCAAGGAATGATATTTAAATGATCTCATGTATTGAATTCGAGTTTACTGTGAACAGGACTGTCCATTTAATCAGCTCTTCCTCCTCTCCCATGACCACCAACAGAACAGCTCTTAAAATTAAATGAGCTCTAAAAAACGCCAGGTATTTTCTTCTGGTGGAAGCAACAGCAGACATATACATTAATATTTCCATGTCTTGGTTAAAATGCAGTGCTGTGGTTCTGTTAACCTCTGGAAGAAATTTCAAAATGTCAAATAGGTATAGAACTTGAAACATCACACACTTCCCCAGCAAACCGGAAATAGACAATAAGCCTTAGAATATACAAATGGATCAACGTGTGCTTTTTCATTTCTAGGAATGAGTTAGTCCTTAAAGACCCCTTATGACTATTGAAGATTTGTAATAGCATTAGTGTGTATTTCTTTCACAAACCAGATTGAATTACATGCAAACAATATTTGTTGCAAGTATCTGTACTCCTGCCTGGGGTAGAGGTGATGGAGGTTAGCGGTAGAGCAGGATCTTCCTGGCCTCAGGAAGCAGATTTTCTAGCTGGGGAAGACTAGACTTGCATCTATTATAACATACCAGGCTCTTGGGTACACAGTGGCCCAGTAATGACAATCAGCACCTAGAACTTCAACCAAGGAAGGAATGAATCTGCAGCATTTGCAGAAGCTGGAAAAGGCTTTATGGAAGCAGAGACTGGAGTGGCATTTTGATTTTGGATGGATTGGGAGGAGAGAGGTGTGGGAACCTCAGGCAAGAGAAACAATGTAAGGGAGATCCAGCAAGTACATGAAATAAAGACCCAGCTAGAGTTAAGGGTTTGTGTTTGGTGGTAGAAAAACTCAGCTCAGCCCATGGGACAAGGTTATGAGAAAACCTGAAGGCTCAGAAGGAGAAATTTAGAGTGGATTCTGTGGTGTAGGCCATGGAAGCCATTGCAGGTTCTTGAGCAGAGGTGTGGAACGACCTTTAAGAGAAAGCAAATTATTCATCTGCTTTGAAAAGTGGTGCTAATGAATCTATTGACTGTTTTGTTTATTGTTTTTGTGTCTCTTTATTTTAAAAAATGTGTTATTGATTTTTAGAAAGAGAAGGACAGAGAGATAAAAAATATCAATGAAGGAGGGTTATCATTGATTGGCTGCCTCCTACATGCCCCCTTCTGGTGACTGAGCCCACAAACTGAGCCTGTGCCCTCACCAGGAATGGAACCAGTGACCTCTTGGTGCCTGGGCCGATGCTCACCCATTGAGCCACATTGGCCAGGCTTTTTTTTCCCTCCCTTTAGATACTCAGTCTCTTCATGTGATATTTACTGCTCATGTCTACTTCAGGGTGGCATTTTCTCACATCCATCCCTCTCGTACTTCCATTTTCTGAAGGCTGTGCGAGGGCAGAATGAAGGGTGGGTGGGGTGGAATATCCACCTGGAATGTGGGACCACCTGGTGCTGGAGAGACCAGGGGAGCAGGAACCACGTGACTCCAGTTTCTCTGATGTGGCATGTTGCTGCCACTCCCCTCGGGGCGAACAGGACTTGATAGGCAGCGATGCTGGTCCCATTGAACTAGACATGAGAATGGGTTCTTGTAGGGTGCTAGTGTAGACACAGCCCTGAGTGGCAGCACTGGTCACCTCTGAATGCAGCATGCATCTTATGCCGTGATTACCCATTACTCTCCAACTGGACGCCACCCAAATGTATTCTTTCACAGTCTGACTTGAGATATTATCTTGAGACCGGCTTCTAAGAAAGGTGTTCCTTCACACTATAATTTCTCTCTCCCATAACTCTACACAATTAAGATCACAATGGCCTTCAGTAACTTTTAAAAGGGGGGATAGAGTGGGAAGAAAAGAAAGCATTTTAATTTCGAGATGTCTCCAAAGCCATTCACTAATTTTGGAAAAGTAACATGCCCTTAACCTGATGGAATATTTATAAAAATTGGGAGCTCACTGTCAACTAAATCTCATTTATTTAATCTAGTATTAGGCTGCCGTTTTTGTTAACCAGATGGAAAACATTAGCAGTAATAGTGAACAAACATATCCCGGCTCCCAGCGGTCATTTTTAACCACCATTAACAATCTGGTTTTTACAGATTAGTAATATGCAAAAGGCAGTGGTCCAGATACACAAAAGGCAGCTGACGCATCTGTGCTCCTTACTTACTAGCATCGAACTATTTTTAAAAACCCTTTGTATGTGAGACATTCCATCTAAGCTCACAATTGGCAGATTTTACCCAGAAGTTGGAGTGGAATATCTCTTTGAAATCGACACTGATGTCAACTATTAATAAACCCAAAGCTGATAAAGAGAAAAGCTTATTATTAATGGCATCAGTAGATTTGCCTGTGGTTAATATACTTTCCACTTACTAGCCATTTGTTTAATGGTTTCATATCTATATAAGCCTCCTAATTGTGAAGTGCATTTTAGCATGTCATATTTTAACTTTTGAATTTAATTATCTCATTGAAATGTAATACAGAATAAACAGCTCACAAAATCCACTATCAGAGCAAAAAGAATCTGGGGTCAAATGTGAAAAGGACATGGCTTCTAGAATTGCCTGTTCAGAAACAAACTACCTCATTTAAACTGAGCGTTGAGTGTTTCAGGGTTGTATTATGCCTTGTGAATGGATGCAGAGGTCTGTGCATTCTTGTTCCTCCTCTTGTTCAGACTCAAGATGATCTGAATATGAACTGTCTATGTTTGACCAGAGCAAACATAGTAAAAAATGCACGTATTATGCATTTATCTTCCTTTCAAAATACCGCTATAGCTGGTTTATCTAATTGTCATTTGCTATCCATCTTCATGTTACTCTTGTTTTAGATACTAGTATTTTATAGGAATTACATTGAGGTCTATTTTTAGAATGCTTCACATATATTTTCTCATATTTTATTATATGGAGAAGAGAGCCAAAGTTTGAACATTCAGAAGCCTATTGAGAGAGGTCATGTCGAAGATGAGAGTGGGAATGAGATTGTGCAGGGATGCTTTAGCTACTAGAGAAAATGCCTGCGTTAAGGAACTTGTGGCTGCCAACGATATTCTTGTCCTACTGATGGGGAGAAGGAAGCACCTTCTCATAACTATGTGCATGTGTAGGAATATTTGCATAGATTATATTTACATATATGCATTTACATGCACACACCTATATGCATACACACATACTCCCAACAGACTTCAGGTGGACTGCAGAACCGCCATTTATAAGATCCTGCTAAGGATTTTCCCATCCACCCTGGTACTGACCTGTCTCCCTGCCACTTTGGGGAGAAATTCTGTCTCCTTCCTTGTAGGAATTTTTACCTTGACAGTGAAATCTCCCAGTATGCCTACAAGTGCCCAGGGCCATTGCGTTCCATTTCTTGCTGAGGAAGGGAAATGAATAAATAGTGAGGAGAGAATCGAAATGATGCATTTTGCCCGGGTTTTAATTTAGAACTTACAACCTCCTGAGGTTCCTTTCAGTGAGAACTGAAAACAATTTATTGAATATCTGTTAGACATGCAGCACTGTGTTAGGCACTGGCCATTCAGGAAAGACAGAGCCCTACCTCCAAGTAGCACGCCACCTAATGGGTGAGATAGGCAAGTACGCAAACAGCTCCAGGGACACAGAGGGGACTAACTAGGGGACAAAAAATCCATGAACCTCAGAGTACTTTTGTCTGTACTGCCTCACCTCTTTGGAAAGCATGTTACATTTTGTGGATAGTTGCCAGTTGCCCACTGAAATTTGAAAACAAAAAAAAAATTCTGGTTAGCTCCGTGGTCGGCAAACTGCGGCTCACTGGTCACATGTGGCTCTTTGGCCCCTTGAGTGTGGCTCTTACACAAAATACCATGGCCTGGGCGAGTCTATTTTGAAGAAGTGGCGTTAGAAGTTTAAGTTTAAAAGATTTTACTCTCCAAAGAAATTTCAATTGTTGTACTGTTGATATTTGGCTCTGTTGACCACTGGGTTAGCTGAATGATTGGATTTCTTTGGCTTATTTATAATTCTTGATTGTATAGACTGAATTTATGAGTGTAGATAAATACATTTCTGGTTAGCACGTAAGCAAAATTGGTAAGAAAAGCAACCTAATCTTTACCCACAATATCGTCTCTATTGGTTAAAGACAAGTAGTTAAGAAATTATCAGCATGCATGTGACTATTACAAAGTAATATAAGATAACTAGTCTCTGTTTTAGGTTGACTCTTTAAAAGCCTCTCACTTGTTAGTAAATTGTTCCAGGCTTGTAAGTTCTCTCTCAAGGACAACTGAAGCCTCCTCTCATTCCTTTTTCACTGTCCCAAACTTCGGTGGCTCCAGGTGGCAAGAGTCTTGAGATTCCACGGGTTTGGGGGGCCTTCCAGTGGTCAGCAGACTTCTTCACTTCTGAAGGGGGAGGGAGTCTAACCAGACTTCTTCCAGAAATGGGGACTGCTCAACTGCCTTTCCTGCCTATTCTCACCATCACCTTCCTTGTGAAGGAGATAATACTGGGGCGGGGAGAGGGGCTGACTTCAGGAATCAACTTTCACGGAGCTGCCACCACAGGCTACATAGGCTGTGCCCTCCTTTTCTCTAGCTCCCCCCAAGCTTCTGGGGGATTTAACATAAGCAAACGAGAACATTTGGTTCTGAGGACTTCCAGTTTCAAGTTATAGTAAATAATAAGCTCTTTTGTAGCTATTGAAACAAAGTAAAGAGGAAAATGTTCAGAAAATAGCCCCCACAAAACTAATATCCTCCCCCCCCCCTTTTTTTTAAAGGTGAACACACTCAAGAAACAAATTCACCTCATTCACTCAAAAAGGATGTGGAAAATATGGGGAAAGGTAAAGAAAGTTTTAATTCTGTGGAACTTCTCTTTGCTTTAAAAGACTTATAGAGATAGTAGGAGGATATTTTTGTTCTATGCCATATTTTAAGCTTGACAAGCAACATATGAATAATATATGGACCATTGGGTGGATATAATTGAGATTAATGCATACATATCAATCAATACATGACACTGTAATATAATACTTTAAAATAATATATTACATTGATTTATATTCATGGATTTCTGCACAAATCTATCCTATGTCTATGCAACACTTTTTAAACTGGTAAAATATTTCGTCTTCTAATAATAAATTGCCATATATAACAGTTCTCTGGAGAGTTATTTATAAAGATTAGTAAAATGACTCTTCCTTTTTTCTTTATTAGAAGAACTTCAGAAGGTTTTATTTGAACAAATAGATTTACGGAGACGACTGGAACAAGAATTCCAAGTGTTAAAAGGAAATACATCTTTCCCAGTATTCAGTAAGAAATCACTTTTATTTCATTGCATTATGAAAGTTGATGGCATTCCTATTATTAGGCTAAAGAATATGCTTCTGAGGTTTAAGTGACTGTAAAGTGCTGCTCAGCCTTCCTGTGATCTCCATGTAAATATTAGGAAATTTTAGTCTCTTACTTATGCTTTGAATCAGCTCACAGATGAAATTTCATAGAAGAACCTTTGGTATTTATTGCAGCGGTGTATATGTATCTGTATGCATGTATTGTGTATATTTAAAATATGTATGCAAATGTACCATTAAATGTGTAGATGTATTTAAATATTCATAAATGTTTAGGCTGTATTTATTTTAAAAATATATTTTTATTGATTTCAGAGAAGAAGGGAAAAGGAGAGGGAGATAGAAACATCCATGATGAGAGAAAATCATTGATCGGCTGCCTCCTGCATGTCCACACTGGGCATGTGCCTTGACTGGGATTCGAACTGTGACCTCCTGGTTCATAGGTCAACACTCAGCCAATGAGTCACACCAGCTGGGCTAGGCTGTATATTTTTAAAAAAGAATTACTCAGGTATTTTTATTCCCTAAGATAGAAAAAACAAAAGAACAATTAATTTGTATTCTCAGATTGTGCTGGCTAGAGAGCTGCTTGGTTTTTGAAATATGCGTGTATATGAAGATTTAAAATTTATCAATTCAGTGTATATATGCTTGTCTTATTAATTGAAATTAGTATAATTTTAATAGTTTTAGGTTCTGCATCCATATTTTATGTTAAAATTTCATTTCAACTTTGATGACAGGAGATATTTTAATGTAAAAATTATTGGTTATACTTCCAGAATCCTGGAATTTCAGACTTTATGTAGGTGTCCAGATTTCTAAAATCCACCAGCCCCAGTCTGGGTCACAAATGGACAAATACATTAGCAGTCATATTTTTTTTAAAGCTTTTGGAGTTTTACTTACTCATAGTCCTCTCTCCTGAGAAAATGGGAAATAAAATAGTATGTGAACATATATTTTAAATTATATAAATTTATATTAATTTTTCTGAGATAAATTATTAGAATGTCAGCATGTCCCTTATTTATTAATCTGGGCATCACAAAACATATATGTGGCAATTCCTGTGCTAGCGACCTAGACCAGCATGTGGAAGAAGGTTTTCCAGGAATTGTGACTATTTTAATAATATCAGCAGGAAGGTCTGTGTTCACACGGCCTCTCCAATGTACTCGTCAGCACAATTGAAAGTCGTGTCCTCTCGGGTAGCAGTTTTGAATGGGGCTAGGTTCCTGGTAACATGTCAAATTGAGTTCCACCAGAACACTTAGCGCAGTAAACGCAAGAGGACGCATGAAGGAAAAGAGTTCTGACCACAGGAGTAACAGGGTCTGCCAAGTGTGTGATCTCTCAGTGCTCTGGAGAGAGGCATGGAGTTCACAGTACACCCTGTATTTTGAATTTGGAGAAAGCCTGCTGAGGCTTAAAATAAGATCGACTGGAGAGGGATGATCAACAGCCTTTGATAGTGTATTAGGAACATCATGACATTTGGAGCTTCGAGTAAAAGAGAAATGTATTAAAAATATCTTTGAAACCTCAAAAAGCAGATGCTTCCAAAGGACCCAGGATTCTCTAATTTCTAAAACTTGTATCTTAAGAAAGACTGCAAGGTTCCTTGCAGAATTGAGCAAACATTGAATGGTTAGTTTCCCCTGTAAGCTGATGTTTATCTAATTGTCAAGTTTGCAGATCCCTGCTTTTAGATCCAGCAGAGCCGGCTGGAATTCCCAAAGTGTCCCCCTGCCTTCCTTGAAGCCAGTATAGCCATGATTGATTCCATTAATAAAAGCTAATGAATCATTGGCACAAATTAATTTGTAATCATTTATAAGTTTTCTTTATTAACTGCTCTCCTATATACAACATGTACATGTTTCCTTTTTTTTTTTTTTAAGTTAGGATGTCATAGTACAACTGGCCAGTTTTGATTCAGGCCTGTCATTTGGCCTTCTGATCTGAATTAAAATGATGCCTCTGTGAATACCACACATACGAAACACTTCAATTAAATAAGAACAAAAAAATTTTCCTCTTTTTTATCTGCAGCGTATTCCACTGACCAAGGAAGTGGTGTGTGTATGCCCAAGTTTGAATAATGCGTGGTCTAGACACACCACAAAGAGGCAGTTAATTTCACACCAGTGAAATGGCAAATGCGCATTGTGTGCTGGTTAGCTCAACGTGAGAGGCCTTGAGGCTGGTGGACGGATTTAGATTCATTCAGATGGAGAGGGGAAGACAGAACTTTATAAAGCGTCTGTATCAGAAGGAAGCCTAGAGGAATCTTAGCCAGAGTTTTGCAAAGCTTTTTACTAGGAGGGGGACAGACACTCATAGTCACAACCCCTAAAACCCAGTTCACTTAGAACACGGAACAAGTAGGAACCCAGGCTCAAAAATCGACCCGGCCTGAGTTCAGCTGTGCTGGCTTCAAAAAGGAGTTCTGCCACTTCCTGATTGTAGGACCCTGTAAAATGGGGCCAATGATTCCTGTCTCGTTGGAAGGTGAGAGGGTAAATGAGGCGGTCTCTGAAGGGATGTGCACGTATTGTCAGCTCAGTAATGTGAGCTTCGATGACTAAGCAGGAGAAGGAAGAGATTATTAGCACTGAGCTCCAGAAAAGCAATTCTAGAATACATTTCTGAGTTTCCCTTGGGTTTCTTGTTGTGGTTCTGAGGGTTAATGAGGACCAGGGGAAAAGGTGAGGATAAAGGTTAGAGGGAGGAGGAAGGAGGTGGTGGTGAAAGACCAGGTGGAGGAAGAAGAGAAAGGGGAAGAGGAGAAAGCATCTGTCTATGTGGAGGGGGGTCAGAAATAGAGAAGAGGAGGAACGAGCAAGTCTCTCACTTGCTGGGATGGGGAGAAAGACCACGCTCAAGCAGCATGGCCAGGCATGCATTTCAGAGCAGAGGAGCGCAGTGAGTAACCTTAGCAACTGAGTAACCTTAGGCTATTGCCTAAGCCCCTTCAACTGTAGAACAGTGCTACCATCTATCTCAGGATGCTGCTGAAAGGATTATTTGAGTGAAATATACAGTGTTGAGCACAGTGACTGCTCCATGGTGTTGTACGCTGCTGCGACCATAGTCCGCTTTCAAGTTTGATATTTAGATGCTGCAGGGATTTGACAGTCAACCAGCTGATATGAGAAGCCAGAACTTCCTGAGATTACTTGGACTGTAGTTATCAAGAGTGGGATAGGCAGCGAAACTTAGTTTGATACCAGACCATGCATTTAGCTGGCAAACTGGGTAAGGCATGAGGGAAGGCATGAGGCATGGGAGGAAGGTCAGGCATGAGGCATGAGAGGAAGGTCAGGCATTGTGAGGAGAGGTGGGAGAAGTGTAATCTAGAATTGGGTGGAAATGTGGAATAGGGGAGAAATTGGAGGAAATGAATGAGGGAGACTTCACCCTTATCAAGGTCACTTTGACATGACAATGGGACAGCTGGTCAAACATCCTGCAAAGACAGTTGCATTTAGTTGGACTGGAGTACGTGATTAGAGACCCTGTCCCCAACATGCCACCATTCTGTCTCCCCCCTAGTGATGGGTCAGGTCATGTTTGCAGCTCTCAATCCTGAAGTCATTTTTGCCACACACTGTGTCCACCTTTCCTAGCAAACTTGACTATTCTTCCTTTCCTTCTCCTTGACCAGTATAGATCAGAAGTCTCAATAGTTGTTTAAAAACAATGATAACAAAATGTAAACAAGTGTGTTGAAAGCAATTTTTAAAAATTAAATCATTTTAGATCATTTTAAAAATGTATTAAAACTACTCTTTCTGATGCTATAATGATAGCTACATGTCACTACACATTTGTCCACAATTCTGCTGTGAGCTGTAGCTTGATGAGTAGGCTCTCCCTGGTAAACCATATGTACTATATGGGTCTTTCTATTTCTGGTTCCACGAATGTAGGCTGGATACTTTTTTTCCAATATATTTTTATTGATTTTAGAGAGGAAGAGAGGGATAGAGAGATAGGAAACATGAATGATAAGAGAGAATCATTGATTGGCTGCCTCCTGCACACCCCCTACTGGGACTGAGCCAGAAACCCAGGCATGTGCCCTTGGCACATGGAACCAGGAACCCTTCAGTCTGCAGGCTGACGTTATATCCAGTGAGCCAAACTGGCTAGAGCAGCTGGATATGTTTTATTATTGTTTGGAAAATCCTTTGGCTTTCAAATGGGCATGTTAACAGAGCACAGCCCTTATCCCTGTGCTGGCAGGCAGGCAGTGCTCCAGTGCTTTTTCTTTGCTCCCTCTTTGTATACTATTTCCAAAAATAGTTGTGTTTTAAGTGATTCTCATTAGAGATATTGGCGTAATGATTTTTTTTATCCTCAGTTAAACTGTGACCCTTAACTCCCCAAGGGAATGAAAGCTTCTTCCACAACCATTGCATTGGCACCACATACTTACTTATAGAACAGTACCTTTCACATTAATTCAGGTGAAATTAGTAATTGGGTCCTTTAAAAAAATAAATTATAAAAGGCAAGACTATGGGAGCAATAAAAGGTTCAGTGGTTGCCAGGAGTTGGGTGGAGAAAAGGGATGAGTAGACAGAGCACAGAGGATCTCAGGGCAGTAAAACTACTGCCTGATACTATAATGATGGACCCATGCCATTATACATTTGTCCACATCCATGGAATATACAACACCAAGAGTAAACCCTGATGTAGACTGTGGACTTAGGAGAATTATAGCATGTCATGTACGTTCATCCTTGATAACAAATGTACCGCTCTGGTGAGTGATGTTGATAATTGGGGAGATTATGTATGTGTGGAGAAGAAGGTACATGGGGAAATTTCTGTACCTTGCTCTTAACTTTGTTGTGGACTTAAAACTGTTTTTTAAAAAGTATTTAAAAATAAATGATAAGTAGCTAGATTGATATGTGTTTGACGTTGAGGACAGAAAGATAGATATGTGTTTGAGGTTGGAGAAGGAATTCACATAGTATAGAAAGGTAGAAGTCAGTAAAATAAAAGAACAATGCTGTTAATGTCTAAGTACCCAGCGTCTTGTGAGTAGTAAAGGATTTATTATCTTGAAAGACGTGGAAAGCCATCACAGATTTTTAAGCAGGAGAGTGGGAGGGATTTGGAAAAGAAGGAGTTGTAGGCCAGTCACTGGGAAACTATTGCTTTGGGAGGTAACAATGGCAAAGAGAGGAGAGGATGGAGGTAGAATGTACAGGACTCACACACCAGTTGGCTGAAGAGGAGGGGAAAAGCTGATGACAGTGTTTCTGGTTCCTTTAAACTGCTGACCTGACTACCCACCACAGATGCAATATGACACTGGTTTACTTTTTCATTTAAAGCAGAAAAAGGCAGTCGGCTAAGTCTACATTGTTTTTGAAAGACCACACCTAGAAAACGCAACATTATATATATATATATATATATATATATATATATATATATATATATATATATATGACAAGTCATTTCCCCCATAAGTGCAATTAAAAAATTATCAATATGTAGAATGGCAAAGATAGTTTGCATAAGGACACTTCTCACATAGAGGCGGGGCCTGTAGAACCGTAGCAGGCCCAGGAAGGACCATAAAGTAAGGCTGATATAGGGAGAAAAAGTGTGCAGGATGGCAGCCAGGCACTCTTTTTAGGTGAGACAGGCTGCAGTGAAGCCAGGCAGCCATATCTAATGGACCCGCATTTTATCACCCAGACAGCATTTTGTGTACAAGGGTCAACATTCCCTATGATCTGAAGTGCACCCTCTCCCTTCCTCTGAACTTCTAAAGGCAGTGGAAGCTTGAGGTACTAGCGACGTTCTCATATGTGCAAAGGCTAGAAAACAGAACTGCTCAGGCATTTCTGAGAGGGATGATGCTCAAGGGATTGTACTACATGGGTTGTGAGATATTGTGAAATGTAAGATACAGACCTTACCCTCTCAGAGTTTACTGCCTATTCTGATTAAATTATAGAATCTTAAAAACATTCCTTCAAACAACCATGATATCATGGTTGTTTGAAGGAAAATATATATATATATATATATACACACACACACACACACACACACATATATATATGTGTGTGCGTGTGCGTGTGCGTGTGCGTGTGTGTGTGTGTGTGTGTGTGTGTACACTAGAGGCCCAGTATACAAAAGTCATGCACAGGTAGGATTCCGAGTAGTTGTTGGCTGCCAGTGAGGGCCTTCCATCATTTTGTGCCGCCCCCTGATGGTCAGTGCATATCATAACAAGCTATTGAACTCCCGTTTGGTCAAACTCCCAATGGGGCAATTTGCATATTAGGCTTTTATATATTTAGATAGGGGAGGAGTTTTCTATGGGGCTGTCAGTAATATTTTCATGAAATATGCTAAAAATAGATTTTGCACTTTAATTCATTTCTGCCTCTATTTTTCTCTCCTACTAGATAATTTCCAGGACCAGATGAAAAGGGAACTAGCCTACCGAGAAGAAATGGTGCAACAGTTACAAATTGTAAGTTGCATTTTTATTTTAAAATAAAGGCAACTGGGTGGTCTTGTTTAGAAACTGTTCATGTTTTTGCTGGGAAAGCCTTTGGTCCACCCACTTCTCAGCTGGTTTACATGCTAATTACCGAAAGATTTACTTAGACACAGGATAAGCAGATGTGTCAGTATGCTTCCTCGGGATGTAACTATCTACCATGTGTTAATAGACAGATGTGTATATTGTCTCTGTGGGCGAACCTGAGGTACCTGCATCCTTTTCCACGTGCAAACTTCCCAACCCAGTGCTGGGATGCGCCAGACACTCCGTGGAGGCCACTGTCTCCCATCTTCCTCCCCCTGCCCTTCACTCCCCACACCTGAGCCAGGCTCTCCACAGTCTATAGAATGAAGTGTGAACACTATTAATCAATTGAAGGATAATGAGAAGCAAATAAGTATTTCCAAACAAAGTGTGTTACTCTAGCCGAATCACCTCTAAAAGTGGACACTAAGATCTATTTCTATGGAAATAGGAAGATACCTGATAAATAAATGTAGTGGGTTTTCTTTTTGTTTTGTTTGTTTTTCCTTTTGAATTCCTCGCCCCTTGTCCCCCTGCAGATATATCTGGTATTATTCACTAGCACCTTTAAAGCAGTCTCCCGTGCCCTGCCAGTGTGACTCAGTGGTTGAGCACTGACCTATGAACCAGGAGGTCACGGTTCAGTTCCTATTCAGGGCACATGCCTGGTTGCAGGCTCATCCCCAGTGTGGAGCATACAAAAGGCAGCCAATCAATTAGTCTCATCATTGATGTTTCTATCTCTCTCTCTCTGCCTCTCTGAAATATATATATATAGCTAGATAGATAGATAGATAGATAAATAGATAGATAGATATAGATATAGATATAGATATAGATATAGATATAGATATAGATATAGATCTTTAAAAATGCAGTCTCCCCAGCTTCCTCCTTTTCATGAGTGGGATGGGAAATGATTTCTGCTCAGTACGTGTAAGGTATTTGTAATCAACTGAGTAAAGACAGACACTGCTTCTCAGTATTATTCATAGCACGATTATTATGATTTAGGTGGCTAGGTGTTTCTGAGCTGGCCCATGTTGTCTCATACCATTAAGCATGCGTCTTTGCATACCCACCTGTCTTGTCTAAAGAGACAGGTATCTGGCTCTCTGTCAGGACTATTTAAGAAAGATGGTTATTAACCTTTGCTTTCTGCATGGAAGGAGCCATGCTCGTGCTGGGAGTCATTTTTAAAGCAACCATGCTTCCTGTTTCTCTCCATTCTGGGCTCTGTTAAAAGTGCTGCTTGTCAGTCTTGACGCCTCCACTGAGGTTTTCCTTGATCTCAAAGTGCTGGTTCACAATTCTCAGTTCTGAAAACCACCTCAACATAAAGTGCCTCTTAAATAGGATCTTTCTTCTTGTTCTGTGTCGGTGTGAGTTCTGTTTGTTTGTTTGCTTGCACTTAAATTCACTGAGAGCAAAAGGATTTTCTTTATCTCCCCAGGGATTAAAATATACATATAGCTTTTCACAATAAGAACTAGTAATTATTTACTGTGAATATACTTACTGTTTTCTTTGTCCAAATGAAGAATTTAAAAAATAGAATTGGAGATAGAATGACATGAAATGTTAAGACCTTCCTGGCTTTATTCAGGGCATTGTTTTCAGATTTTTAAAACAAAAATTGTCACACATCAAACCAAAAACTTGTGATTTCAGAGTGGTGGGTCTAGCAAAACGGGCATTAAAGAAGGAAACTATTTGCTTCAGTGCCCCAGTTTAAGACTAGTTATATAACTTAAACATCTTAATTTTCTTTGACATTGGTTTCTTTAGTAAAAGAGAAAATGATATTGCATTCATGTAATAAACACGCAGTATTGATATAAGAAAAATGTCTCATGTCTTTTGAGATAGTTGGTACATAGAAGATACAAATCGGTATTACTAAACATTTTTATTCTGTATTGAAAAATATTTTATCATAGGTATGTATTTATCTAGACAAGGGTTATTAATTCACATTATTCTAGATATTAAATTACTTCTTGTAAATTAAATTCTTTGGGAGAAGTTAGAATTTTTACCTCTCGGCCCTTAGGTGTAAGTCCTGAACTCCTCAAAGGAATAGCCAGGCTAACAACATAAAAATAGATGAAATAGACATGATTTGTCCCTTCTGTTTCTTCCTCTTCTTTAGTGTCTCTTACCATAAGATACCGAGAGCTTCTTGCTGCTTCCAGCACACAGCACCTTGTGAAACATTCCTTAAATGAGTCACTACTCATGGACTCCCCCTGCCCAAATTCTGATATTCTCATATAGCAGTCCTCAGGTATTTTCCAGATTTCCCTGGTTTGGTCATGAATTTCTCAAATGTTCTTTTGTGCTAAGTAACTACTACCAAAACTACAAAAGGAAGGTATAATATTGAATTATAGGAAGCTTAGATATTACTGTGCTGTCCTTGTAACTAAGATTTGAGGTCTACAACCTTGAGTTCAAGACTCATCCCATATAGTCCATTAAGTGTCAGTTCTTCCAGCAAAGCGACCTGCTGGAAGGTCTAGCCTAGTGCCCAGATAGGGATGCATGTAGTAAGGAAGAAGGGAGTAATAAACATGAAATGCCCATGCAAGTTATAAAACGCTATGCCAAATATGAGAAACATCCCTTCTCAAAGTGGTACTTTCCTAGTGGAATGGTTTCAGCCTTGGTGGCTGGAGATATTTTTGTTCGGGAAGGACCTGTGTTCACGTTATGCCATCTGCTTTGGAACTGAGGCGGCAGACTCCTGTTTACTTGAAGAGGAATTTAATCCCTTATTCAGCTTGTTTTATTTGCTAAAGTACCTGTGGGAAATGCCTTTAGAAAATTATATCTAAACATTATCAAGAAGTTGCTAGGTATCATAATTATTGACTTTCCCAATATTTTAGTTGAATAACCTAACTCACCTGTAAATATGGTTACATACTCTTTCCCCAAGAACCCGACAATTTATTCAAAATTATTTTAATATTTAAAGTTTACGGAACATATACTATAGAATAGTCCTCTGCCTACAGAATAGGCATTTTTCCCTTTAGGTGAGATAAAAACCCACTCTATCCTGCAATAATGGAGAATTCAAATATATTAAAATCCTCATATTTTGTAACGATTCCCACATAGACCCATGATGTATTTATACTCTGTCATTACAGTGTTCTTATTCAAAAGATGATATCGAAAGCATCTTGGGTGCCATTGCATAGAAAGAAAACTTATGAATTTCTTTGGCTCCTGCATGTTTAGATTCTCCACTGACTGTAATTTCTGCACTGTGCTTCCTTTTCCAGTTTGTTAAATGCAAGTTATGATGACTATAGAGTCAAATGCTTGATTCTCCTTCTGCATTTTTTCTGTGTCAGATTTAAAGCATGCGTATCTCTAACATTTATGCATGACCACAAGCCAACTTTTAAAATAGCTTAGAATTAGAGTTTTATAGCACTTAACACTGTTTGTGTTAAAGCCCCCTCTCCCCCACTCCCGTCCTGGGTTTTCAAGTGCTTAAAATGTTTCATTACTAAACCAGATTTTAGTTTAGGCAAACTAAGAAATATAGTTCTCTCACTATAAACTAAATATAAAAGTTACGGAACTTAGCAAGTTCATTAAGATATTATTGTTTAGTATAATATAGAGCCACATATTTCTCATTCACAAGTAAACTGTGATTTTAGGAAAAATGTGTTTCACTTTAAAAATAAAATGACTCACCCTTTAGGGTTAAGAAGAAAGTGAAGAAACTTCATAAACACATATATTGCTTTATGTCAAGTATATCTCAATTTTTTAAAAAGGTGAAGACATTTTACTCTCTATAACCTTTGGATTAAGGTTTTTCTAAGAACTGGAATACAATGTAATTTACAATACAAGCTGAGACTATTATGATGCCTTCATAGTCTTTTTATTTTTCATTGCTAATTTGGCAATAATTTTTTTAAGCAAGTGCATTTATATGTAAGCTACTACTGTCTGTTTGTTGAAGACATAGTCTGTTTTAGTCATAGTTCTTGAAGGACATGCTGCCGCAGAGAGCACATGATAAATGACGACCCAGATTCACATCCTTGGAACTTGCTGGATTTCTAAAGAGGTGCATAGATGGAGCAAATGCACTAGGCTTAAAGTGCCCTCTGCTGTTTGTCCAGGATGCTGCAGTCACAGTTGCAAGCAGCCAGGGGTGGAAGGTCTCAAAGTTCTCCATTAAAAGCCTGGAGTAAATGTGCTGCAGCTTTTTTATTCAGTCATCTACTGATGGGCACTGGGGCTGCTTCCAGGTTTGGCTGCTGTAAATAATGCTGCAATGAATATAGGGGTGCGTGTCTTCTTTCGAATTAGTTTTTCAGATTTCTTAGGATATATTCCCAGAAGTAGAATTGCTGCTAAAGCAGTTCCATTTTTCATTTCTTGAGGCAACTCTATGCTACTTTGCACAGTGGCTGTATCAATCTGCATTCCCACCACAGTGCACGAGGGTTCCCTTTTCTCCACATTCTCACCAGCACTTGTTTGTTGGTTTGTTGATGATAGCCTTTCTGACAGGTGTGAGGTGATCTGGAGCATTATGCAAAGTGACAAACAAGTAACTTATGATTTTACTTACATGTGGAATCTAATGTACAAAATAAACTAACAACAAAATAAAGACAGAATCATAGATACAGAGAACAGGCTGACTGACAGCTGTCAGAGGGGAGGGAGGTTGGAGGGCTAGGTAAAAAAAAGGTGAAGGGACTAAGCAAAAAACAAAACAAAAAACTCAAAGGCAGTTTGGTGATTACCAGAGAGACCTGGGTGGGGACAAATGGTGATGGAAGGAGACTTGACTTGAAGTGGTGAACGCACAATGATGTATACAATGGTGTGTTATTAGCAGTGATTTTCAACAGTGTACCGCAAGAGAATTTTTAAAATATGCAATACCTGACTATTTAGTCAGAGGCATTGACCTCTCTTCTCTTAGATTGTCAAATAAAAAAAAATGGTACAGCCAACATGGCAATAGTTGTCCAGTGTGAAAGAATCAAAATTATACTTTTTTTTTTGTCAGATTGACAAAACATATATACTGTAGTTTTGGTGTGCCGCAGAATTTTAGTAATTAGTTTATGTGTGCCACGAGCTGAAAAAGGTTGAAAATAGCTGTGTTATAGAATTGTACACTTGGAACAAATATTTTTATTAACCAGTGTCACCCCAATAGATTCAATAAAAATAAAAGATGTTTTAAAGCCTCAAGTAAAATCTTGTTAGGATCAGTAGATTCGTACTAATGTTGCATCCATGTAGACTTGTGAAAAGCAGTTGGCAGCTTCCTGATGTGGGAATGGTGCTTCCTTGCAGGAAGGGAGCTGTAGGTCTTCCTCGTTGCTGGAAAAAACGCTCCCCCGCCCCGTAGGAAGAGCACAGCCCTTTAGTGATTCCTCTTCCCTTGAAGATTCTCCCATGTTCATTAGGATGTGAATTTGCCCAGATTCCTATTGTCTCAACCCAGAGGATTTTGTATATATTTTGCATTTTTTAAAAGCAGGTCAAACAGTTACTTTTTTTTTTTTGCACTGTGTTTTTCAAAGAATATCTCTGGGCCACTAGAGGATTTTGGTTTTGTGGCTAAATATGAAACAAAAGGAGGTCCCTGTGCATCAGAGGACTTGAGCAGGGGGCTTCTGTAGAGTTCTGCCTTAAGGTTCTCCATGAGTCAACAGACTTGGGCTGCAGCGGGACCTTTTTCAATGACTGATCTATTGCTATGGATCTTAACAATGCCATTACTTGTTCCTTGGTTATATAGCATAGCCTCTTCTCATCTTTCTCCTTTCAAGATGTTGACCCACCTGAATGTCTGAGCTTAGGCTAACTCTCTCTTGGCACAAACTAAGAAGTTTATCTTTTTTTGGAAAGCTCTCCATACTTTTGACAGACTACAACCAACTAGGTAATTTAGAAGTTGCATAATAACGTTAAGGGTTTTTCAGTCCATGCCAGTCTTGGTGACGTTTAAGCTGGTCAGGATGAAAAGAAGGCTTTTGTAAGTTCTATTACAGAAACTTTATGTGGAATAATTAACTTACGTGGAGCCCCTAGGAACCTGAGCTTCCATGCTTGGAGTATTTGCTGAGGTCTCTGTAAACCCAATATTGCATGTCATGGAATCTTAAGTATGGTCAATTGTAAGAGGCAACATTATTTGATGGATCACAAGAAAAGAAGCTTTTAACTCTTGTTCTAAGACACCATCAATTATAAAAAAAAAAAACATTGTAGAGATATTACAATGTGAGGAGGAAAAGTGTATTAATAGAATCAATGAAATAGGGTAGCTCTCAATAACAACTGAGCCATGTTCTAATATATTGTTTATTTATAATTCATGATTTAGGGCTTAGAGTAAAAAAGACGTGATTTTTAGCTTGCAACCTTTTGCTTTTAGTCTTGTTTTTGTTTGGCTTTCATTTCATCTTGTTTTAATGAGAGGGGGGTGCGGGGGAATGCAATAGTCAATGTTTGATTAGAGATAATTCCTAATACAGGTTTAAATTCCACCCTGGAGATTTGGGATCAAATGTTCTCACTTGGAAATGTCCTCTCTTTGTCCTGAGTCCTTTGTTCTCCTAAGATTTCCATCTTAATGAAATGCTACATTGTTGTTTCTGAAAAAACGAAGGAAGGAAGGAAGGAAGGAAGGAAGGAAGGAAGGAAGGAAGGAAGGAAGGAAGGAAGGAAGGAAGGAAGGAAGGAAAGGAGGGAGGGAGGGAGGGAGGGAGGGAGGAGAGGAGAGGAGAGGAGAGGAGAGGAGAGGAGAGGAGAGGAGAGGAGAGGAGAGGAGAGGAGAGGAGAGGAGAGGAGAGGAGAGGAGAGGAGAGGAGAGGAGAGAATTCTGACTTAGATCTAAAAGTAGTGCTCTTCAGGCAGTTTTCTTTGGGGTAGTATGAGTAGTCTGCTGGCTTTGATGAGATAGCCCAGGGTGATGTTGACTTATCTATACAAGAAGTGCCTGGCACAGAGCAGATACTCACTAAATCTTTAACAGTATCTAATCTTGATGTTGAGGACTCTTGCTAATTGAGAGAGGCACAAATATATTCTATCAGGTAATTCCTTGTGTCCCAAGGTTTGCATAATTTCTACTTGTTACCCTAAATAACAGAATTCCTTTCAAGTCTCTGTTCTTTCATGCATCTAGAGAGGTGACCCATGTGCTTTGGCATATAGCAGCATGCACCACAATGGAAAACTAAGATTCAGTGTGTCTGTTTAATAGCAGGTGTAGCATGACCTAGAGTGAAAAGAAGAGGTAACTAGAGTAGGTCCCCATGTAACTGTTCTTGTCATGGTTATCTAGCTGATCTCAGCTCATGTCCTAAAATACGAGATTAAGACACTGAACTTTTTATGGTACTATATGAATCATTAATTTCAATGCTGCTATCCATGCCCTTTATCAGATATGCACCTATCAGATACATCCATGTTGTGGTTGCATATAAAAATAGTGATACGGTTATTTTAATCTTGTCTCCCATTGAAAAGACTGATTTAACTAACCAGTTATTATAGCATAATGGTCCAGCTAATCTTAGTCACTTATGATTGTACATTTGTAACTCCTTCCATTAATAAAGGTTCTTATTTATGGACTGGTATTTCAGGAGAGCAAAAATAAATATGCTGGGAATGAGGCGAATATATATAAAAGTATTTTTTAAAATTGCCCAATTGAATGACAATAATTTCATTTTCCTTATTGCTTTTACATAATAGCCATATTTCGTGTGACATTCTAGAAGGCTGAGTAGTTATTTCTCTAAGCATAAAATAGATTCAAATCCTTAGGGTTCTGCATTAAGCTTTATAATGATGATGGTAAGTAACATAATGATAGAATACCTTAACTGGGGTTAGTGCAGAGGCAAATCTAAATAATATATGTCTTCCGATTTCAACCATTTGAATTTTCTAATGAAAAGTAGCATATCAAATGTGATAGGCTTTCATTCAATGCCCCAGAGGTGACAAGTACTTTCAAGTTATCAAGGGTCATATTTTCCATTCACTGCAATTATTTCTGATGCTTCTTAGTAGTTATTGGGAAATTACCCAGAGTTGTCGTTTGTTTAGTTAGTTCATCTTACTTGTGATTTATAATGATAGTATTATTTCATCACTCCAATTAAATGAAAGATTACTACATTGAACTAGTTTGTAATCACATTCTTGTTTTGTGACCACGGACATACAGTACATGATAACATCATTTGGTTTTTGTACCTACGGTAAATAAAAAACAAGAACACCATATTATTGAATGTAAAATCTTGAAAACTTGCCAAAACCAGTGTGGCTCAGTGGATAGAGTGTTGGTCTGCAGACTGAGGGGTCCCAGGTTCGATTCTGGTAAAGGGCATGTGCATTGGTTGCAGGCATATCCCCGGTGGGGGGTGTGTAGGAGGCAGCTGGCCGATGTTTCTCTCTTATCGATGTTTCTAGCTCTCTATCCCTCTCCCTTCCTCTCTGTAAAACATCAATAAAATATATATATTTTTAAAATCTTGAAAACTTCTGTGAGTGGAACACCACTTAGTAGCCTCAGAGATGAGCTATAGCAGCAGCCTAGTGTGCTCACCTGTCCTGTCCTGTCCTAGTCGTGCTTTTTAACAGGCCTTAGGAATGTGATGCCCCAAAGCTCCATACTGCTGAGCTGATCAAGACCTTTCCTCCTCAGGGAATACCCACTGGCATTTGAATTGTTAGGCATGACGAAAAGTCTCCATTGCACATCTGTCTCCAAATTTAGCTTACCTGCAAAGTTTTGCTTGTTTTTATCTTACAGATCCCCTATGCAGCAAGCTTGATCAGGAAAGAAAAGCTTGGTGCCCATCTCAGCAAAAGTTAAACGGTGAGTTCACCGGAGGAAAGAGATTTTTCCTGAACTCCCTGATTGTATTGCTTGGCCAGGTTCTTTATTGATGTCTTTGAAATAGCCTATCAGGTTGGTAAAGCTGTATCCTGTGTTTAAGCCAGTACACTGATGAACTTCATTATATCTGGGCATGAGACTTCCTAAATGAATGGCTAAGTGGGTCTTATAAATTCTATGGAAATTTTATAAAATGAAAGAAGTTCTCTATTCAGTCTGTGGGAATGATCTTCATTCTGTTTGGAGGTTTTCTGCTGTTTCTGGTTCTACCTGACACCCTATTCACTGCCTCTCAAGAGAACACTGGAGTGTCAGCAGTCATGCTTAGTGTCTCATCTTCTCAGCCTCGCCCTTGCTTCCGAAAAGTCTTCATTGACCCTGACTTTGAGTGGATTACTGATAGGTGGTCAGGTGACCACTGTAGACCTGTGAGAGTTTCTGCTTCATTCTTTCCCTAAACCAATAATAGTGTCTCTTTAGCTGAAGCCAAGTTCAAGGTTGCATCCCCAGCAACAATTTGAAAGACAAATATTCTGGGCTCCTAAGGGAAAGAGCACAGTGAAAATTCAATGACTATTCAGGATATAACTAAACATTTCAAAAGCAAGTTTTTTTATTATTATAGAAGAAGACGTATAGTTATTAGAATTGAAGAGATGCAAAAACTAGGATTTTGTTTTTCCTGTAACAATATGTTGGGATGACTTAACAATTGGAATTGCTAAATCAGAAAAGTAAGTAACAAAATGATAGAGTACCTCAGATGTCAGAGGTAGCTTTTGTAAATGTTCATGGCCAACTAGGATTGGGATCCTTTGTCAGTTTGGCCATTCCCATCGGAATGGTTCTTCCCACTTCTTCCCTCTGAAACATATTTTCAACTCAATGGAATTTATTGGCAAAAATAATTCCTATCATACAATACAGGTTCATAGTTTTTTTCTTTTCTTTCTTTCATGCATATCAAAAGCATCCTCTACTATAGGAAAATGACAATCCCACTTCTTATCATCACTTATATTTGTGGTAATCTTTAGTATTTGTCTTAATTAAGTTACATTTCATTTGTAGCTCAAAATTCTTTCCAAAAATACTCCCACTCGTGTGCTTTCTCTTCATTTGACGCACAGGGAACTGAGGTATGGTGAAGAGATGTGATCTTTTAGGTCTGTGTTGCAGAGCCAGGACTCCTGACTTTAGATCCAGTGCCTACTTTCTTCTAATGCATGCATTTCCTGTCTTCTGTGAGCAGATATTTCTGCAACAGAGATGGTCAAATAATTATTTTGTTTTCATCTCCATGAAGTCATACACTAATGGTCCTGTAAGTTTGACTGCATTCTTTAGATTCAAGTATTTTTCTTAAATCTGAAGTTGACTTTGGACAATTTTACATTACAGTACACAGGTTTGCACCAGCAGTGTGAAATGAATAATTTTAGAACATTCAAACTCCAGTAAATCTTAACCCAGAATATCAAGGAAAACAAGGCATGAATCACCCAAATGAATGTTGATAAACCCGAAGTGTCAAAGTAATTATCTTTCAAATCAAAGAGAATATATTAGGATGTTTTTGTTAGTAACCTTTTATGGTAGTAGAACAAATTTGGTTAAAGTCTACAAATGATAAAGTCATGCAAGTTATACAATACATGCGTCTGGCTTCTTTTACTCCACATTTGTAAGATTCATCCATTAGAATGTAGTTTGATTTATACTTAGGAACTTCAATAAACTCTCTTTTTACTCCTTCCACTTCCCCAACTCATCTTCCTTGCTTGTCAGACCTGAGCTGCTCTTACACCTACAAAATGAAGATTCACTGCTCAGAAACCACGCCTCTGAGGGTGACAAAGCATCCAGCTAGGTGGAAAAAAAGATTGATTTGTGTTTAGTAACTAATGCTTCCTCCATGCTGATTTTGTTTCCATCCTTGCAGACAACAGGGATTTCTCTAAGTAGACCCTGGTGCTTTCAGAAGATTAGTGGTTACTTAAATGCTGAGCTAAATCAGCCAAGCAGAGAATCACGACCATATTGTTAGAGGCAGTATTTGATTCTCAACATGCCAAGCCTGCAAGGAATTACCCCAAGAGAGATTACAAAATAAAAATCATTACACTGAGGGAGAGAGACAAATTCTGTCTTGCTGAGTGACCGCAGGTTTCCAAATTAGGGACTGATGCATTAATGTCTTATGCAAGAGTGACCCTTAAGGTAGTGTGCTGTGTTCTTGCCACCCAGTGGACTCCAATATGACTATTAAGCGGAGGAAGCTTTTCAAAACCACAGGCAATCCACTTAATAAGCTGAGCAAGTACTGCCACATATCACTGCTCTACAAATCTTTTTTTTTTTTTTGCAATACATTAGGACATAAGAAATTCCATGTTGAGTCCACCCTGACTACTTACTGTGTAATCCCATTTAAAAAGCCAAATTGTTGTTCTTAACAATACCAATCTCTAAATTTAGAAATATACCCTGAATACTCTTACCTTTCCCTTGATAACTCCTTAAAGATCCATTACCCATGGATTTATTTAAGCTTTTCTTCAACCAAGGTATAGTCCCCTTTGGAGCAATGAATCCTATTTGTTTAGCTACCAGCTGTGTAAAGTGCAGTTTATTTTGTTTATCTTCAGACTACCCCCTAAAACAAGCCCTACTAGATTAGACATTCTGTTGCTCTGCATATGTTTCATTGTGAACTCATGAGTACAATGGAAAAGATTTGGAAAACATTTCAAAATTTTGTGTTTATTATTCTTTCATCTGGGAATTGCTTTTAACACCAGAATTATTCCTGACAGTCTTTCTTACCTTGGTTGTTTCTGTCCTGCACAGACACCCCAGTGTAATCTATGCAAAATCACCCCAAATAAAAATGCCATGTCAACACTAATTTAATTATTACTCTACATTCTTTTTCTTCTGAGCATCATTTAAGGTTATGCAAATGTCACCCATGTACCCGGTTGAAATAGCCATGTATTTCACAGAGAAGTCAGTCATTTGATATAAGTGGAAAGTGCATCACAGGAAATGGCTCATTCATAGTCACACAGAAACTCATTGACCAAGCTAGAAATAATAATAATTACCATTTATTGAGCACTAATTATGCCAGATAGCAGACAGATTCTTTGCCACACCTTCTTTTTTTTTTTGGTCCTTGGAACTCCATAAAGTAGATCCTATTATTATCCCTATTTCATGCATGAGAACACTGAAGCTCACTCAGTGAGATAACTTAGCTATAAGTAAAAAAGCCAGGATTGAATCCAGGTCAGAAGTGACTCTAAAGCCACTTCTCTGTCTTACAAAATCATTGAGCCGGTTTTGAGAAATTCTAGCTTCTAAATCTGATACTACCTCCCAGTGTTATCTTGAGTAATATCATTTGATCTCTTTGCATCTCACATTCATCTATCAAAGGTGGTAGCCAAACCCGATCCAAGTCTTTGCTAGCTCTAAAATTGTGACTCTTGCATGCAAATCTCCTGTCACATTCTCTCTCATTTCCTGCTCAAGTTCATGTACAACACTCAGGGGCATGACCCACCTACATTTGCTTCACATCTGCGTTGTCTCCATCACTAATTACTACTTTGCATCCTTCAGGAGAGTTTGAAAGTAGGATTTTTCCCCCCTAGGCTAACAATATCTATCTCTTTGGTCAACTCTTGTTATTTCATTGTACTTCTCAAATAATTATTACAAAAATCACAACAAAGGAAAGGTCTTAAAAGGATGTTGCAGGATTGCAATTGAACTTACTGTGTCTTCTTTCTGTAGAGATCAAAGATGGGGCGAGGGGTGGAATGGCATATTCATTTCTCTCATCTGTAGTCAGGCATAATAGGACCAAGCTTTTTCAAGAATCTCCGCTGATAAGGCCAGTGTGTTCAAAGCACATTGTCAATTATCCTATTTAATCTTCAAAACAACCCATTGAGAGAAGTGCTACTACTTTCTCCATCCCACTGCTGAGAAAACAGATGCAGCAAAAAGAGTAAGATGTCTGTGGTCCCACTCCTAGCAAGTGGCAGGATTTGAACCAGGCTGCCCTGCTCTGAAGCCCACACTTCATCTGCTCTTCTCTGATTTCTAGCCTGAAATTGTGACCTAATTCACATTTTCTAGTATTAGTTACTAAAATCCAGTTCATAACCAATCCAGTGGTTTCACTGATGTTGAGTCACACAACTTTCAGGGATACTTCTACAGTTGCCTTAACACCCAGGACATGAAAAATAGATGTACATGTGACTTAGGCCATCCAGCCAAGGCCCACAGAACCCTGGGGCATGAAATTGTCTGTCACTTTCATCACAGGCTGTCTTAATGTTTGCCCAACAACAAATGGGATCTTCTAGAATCCAACGCAATGGCTTTATGTAAAGAAGGCATCACGAACCATCACACTCTGATTTGGTAATTCTAGTTTGGCTCAATGTTAATGGAGATGCAAGTGAACATAAAAATGAAGATGATTTCATGCTCTCTGTTTAATAGTTTTTGTCCAAACTGTACTAAAAATGTCTTCTCTTAAGGGTGTACTAAATATTACTTAAAATGTTTTTTAAGTAATCTGATTGATTGCATCACGCTGAAGTTCTCATTCCGTGCTTTTTGTCTTATCCCAGGTGCACAGAACCACATATTCTTGTTCTCTTGTAAGATACAGACTGCCACTGAGCACTTCCGACCCACATAGACTGCCATCAAAAGCGCTTGGGAATCAAAGAGAAAGTCAAGTTCAGGAGAACCCAAGGACAAGTGACCTCAAAGCCACATGGATCACCATGTAAAATAGACTGTGGCAGCCATTCATTAGTGGGGGAGGGGGAGCCAACCAGAGCCGTCAATGCTTGTCACATCTTTTTGTGGAACCAAAGTCTGAGTCTTTGTGTTTTTAAGGGCCAACTGAACCCCGAGCTCTGGGAGAACTGTTAGCCAACCAGGGTGGGAAATTCATGGACGGTCCCAACTCAGTGTTGCACACGTGGAGAGGGCAGCTCTAAAAACTGTCTGTAACTTTTGAAGAAGTGATTCTTTGTGGAAAGAAAACACAAAACCTGTCCTTGGAGTGGGGATCATGTTTCGACAGCAAGGATGGCATCAGCCGTGTAAACCGCTTTTCATAGCAGACTGGACAGACTTTCACGTGGCCCCTTCCTCTCTGGTACTTTGCCTGCTGTATGAATGAAGATTGTATTCCTCTGGAGATATTTTACAGTTTAATATTGAGTGTAATTAAGAATATAATCATGTTATCAAAAAATGGTATTTAACTCTGTTGTAGTTTCTTTAACATTCATGTGGATAAAAAAAAAAGTCTATAATAAAAAAACACTATGAAATAATAGTTGTGTTCATGTAGTCAAATGCACGCTTGCTTGGGGTCAACTAATAGAAACTAATACTTTTTAGAATTATTTTGGCATAAAATACTTGAATAAATTATTTTTGAAAACAGAATTCCTTCCAAAATGGTTATTAAAAATCTAGATTAGCCTTTGGCCATTGTTTGCAGCTGGGGCTCTCCCATAACATTTAGGATCCTGATCTGGGTAAAGGAATGTTCTAAACTCCTGCTAGTTCTTCCCACATGTTGATGATGGAGTTCATATTGTGCCTTCCTCATTGTGATGTTGAGTCAAAGTCCATGAAATCAATTTGTGCCAAAAATCCTAACTTTCAGATAAATAGAAGCCCCCAAATGATGGTTCCTTTGCGGCCAGGATTGCTCAGGTGGTTCTGGGCTGCACAGAGTCTACTGGGGATGACCTTCTACACTGAGATTGCCAAGGACCATCCTATACAAAGAGGCATCTCACCAATGGCATCCCTGGACATCCATTCCCAAAGAGATTTAAAATGCTTCACTGTGCTATTTGATACTTCCCTCCACCATCTTCATTATCATGAATTATCCTGAAAAACTTCACAATTTATCTTTGAGATAATTTTTTTTTCATCCTTAGCTGCCACATTAGAACATCAAAGGAGGGATACTCAGGGTTGATTTTCAGCCTAGCCTATGGAGAATGGGAAGCTGGGTCAGAGAAGGGATGTAAACCAGGTCCTGGAGTCTGAGGATGGGTTCTCGGCGATGACTAGCGGAAAATAATCTAAAGATACTGATACTGACCATGGAGTGCAGGAAGTTCTCTTTGGAATGTTCTTCCAGGAGGGGCCTGGATCTAGGTAGGGGGCTCACATGGCCCTTCAGATATGTCACACATTTCTAAGACTGGCAGCTGTGCTTCGGGGGTTTGGGAAGGGGGAGAGGAACTAGACAGCCATGTTGATGGAGCATTTTAAATTTTATAGAGTTGGATGCCCAATGTCTTTAGCTTTGTCATTGAAGCCAATAATACCAAACGTGGCAGAAAATTATCTGGGAGGACACAAACCTGGCTCCATGACCAGCCACCAGGGAACAGCAGGGGTCATGTTTCTGCAGAACCCAATGCAAACTCGGGGACCAGGTCACTTCTTCGAGCAAAAGCAACAGCTTGGCTAGAGATTTCTGGGGAGAGCTAAGAGATCTGCAGATGAATTTAAAATCTTTGCCCTGCAGCTTCCCAACTGACAGTGTACACAAGCCTGAAATGTCTTTTTTTTCCCTTTCCAATTGCAGCTTTAAATGGCTCAGAGTCTATAGTGCCAAAATCAGCAAATAATCTTGTAGTAAAAGGGACACGAGAACCAGATAACCTGGCAAATGTGTCTGGGAGCCTGGAGTTACTAATCATGGCATAGCTCTGAACTGAGTTAATGGTCACGTGTGTAGGACCATTGGCCTCTGCTACCGAGAATGCTGAAACCACATTGGTTCTTTCCAATTCTCTATCTACATTCCAGGCCCCATAGGAGACCAGCTAACTGTACATCTGTCCCTGAGTGCTAGGAGACTCCTGTTCTTATTCTTACAGCCTTAGCGTTTCCCTATCATTTGAGATATCTTATCAGACTGTGTCTATTCCTTAAAGCACCAGAGCTTAACAGTCCTCTGTGAAGCTATGAAATTATACACCAAAACCCAAAAGAGTCAAGGAGATCCAAAATGAGGTAGGGAAACATCGCTTACCCATATACCTATTTTCTCATTAACAAGAGTGACTATATCTTCTCTAGTCTAGCAAAACTCGATGCTTCTAAGTTGGAACAAAAAGAATTTGTCCCTAAAACTGACTGTGATTGGGTTACCTGAGCTGCTTTGTGGAAACAGACAGGACATCCATCTCAAGCACTGCATGGGGCTAAAAATAAAGCCACTCTTCAGAAGGACAAATAATTCTTGGTTGCACAAAATGACAGCAGAAAAACTCTGTGCTCTTTTCTTTGTCTATTTTGTCATGTCAAAATTTCAAGGTCAACCCCGCTATTAGCTAATGAAGAATACAAGGCAATGCAAACAAAATTCTCCATTTTCATTCCAAATGAAATTATAAGATCAGAAAGGCCCTAGCAAATCAAAGCAGAAATCCTACCCTAACCAATAAAGCATTTCCTATAGGAACAGATTAGTCATTTCAGACTAATGCTTTTGATACTCAGAATGCCTTGAGTAATTGCTTATCTCCTTGCCATAGGCAAGGAGAGTGAGACATTACAATCCAGTTTCGTTGGATTGAGCATTGAATGTAGCCTCAGGTTTGTGGGGAACGGAGGGAGAACTCTCCTAGCTACAGTGGCTATGGTCAAGCAGATAGAACCTCTTTCATGTAAGGCCAAGAGTTAAGATAGCCTTGGTCAGCAAGGAGAAACACCAGAGAAGAGGAACACCATCTGCATGCTAAGCAGACATACTGTCATTGAATGGGGCACTTTCAGCTGACTCCAGGGCCAATGAAGAGCTCCTTGCCCTAGCCATGGACTGAAGAATCCTGGGTTCGATCCCGATCAAAGGCACATGCCTTGATTGTAGGAGGCAACCAATCGATGTGTCTCTCTCACATTGATGTTCCTCTCTGTCTCTCCCTCTCCCTTCCACTCTCTCTAAAAAAAAGAAGAAGAAAAGAAAGAAAAAATATCCTCGGGTGAGGATTAACAGAGGTGAGCACACAAAGTTCAAATCTGACCACATTACAAGGTGCCCCATAGATAATCCCCCACAATTTATAATTCTACACTCTTCCATTTGTGGAAAAGTGCACACTAAAAACCTTATGTAGGTACCTTATGTTGTTTCATCTCACTGTATCATCCCCCAAGCATAGTCCCTGGCAAATAATAGGTACACAAACATATTTTGTTGAATGAGTAAATGGATTTCATTTATTTTATTTGAGCCAATCTCAAGAGAAGATCATTTCACTGTTATCACTTTAAATGCTCTCTCAAAGAATGTTGATGTTTCATTTACACTGAGTGGCCAGATTATTATGATCTCTGAATACATAATAATCTGGCCACTCTGTGTGTGTGTGTGTGTGTGTGTGTGTGTGTGTGTGTGTGTGTGTGTATTAGAGGCCTGGTGCATGAATTTGTGCATGGGTGGGGTCTGGCCAACCTGGCTAGGGGGAGGGGACATGAGCAGTTGGCTGGCCTGCCTGCTGGTCGAACTCCTAGTCAAGGGGACAATTTGCATATTAGCCTTTCATTATATAGGATATACACTGAGTGGCTAGATTATTATGTGTTCAGAGATCATAATAGTATGGCCACTAAGTGTAGTTTCAATGGGCTGAGGTGAGAGCAGCATGGCTTAGAAACCCATGTGGGCATTGGCTGCCATAGTCAGAGGGGGCAGCAAGGTAAGCTTGAGAGATCAGGTGATACCTCTGGGAGGCCCCCCCCCACACACACACACCCACTTGGGCCAGTAACCGCCACACAGGACTGGGAGAAGAGATTTAAGGCTTTCTAAATCTTGATCGAGGCTCTGAAACAGCATAGCAGCTTTGGGAGTAGGGATGGAGAGAGGGCTGATTTTTAAATCAGAAAGGTCCAGAAAAACACTAAGAGAAGAGAATACCTTTCTGCAAATGGCCACTTAGTTCCTTATCATATTTAGAACACACATAATTGAGAAGTAATAAACTCAAAGTTCATAAAGTAAATAATTACTATGAAAAGCCACAATTCTGAACTAAATTCAGAATTTCCCTGAAAGCATTGTTAACTTCTGGAGTTTTCAAATAATAAAACTCATTCTCCTCATCCAACACTTACATCATCTCACTATTAAAGAAAGTAGCTTCCTGGATAATTGTTAAGGATGGTTTTCTTTATTATATTTTGGACCATTTAGCAAAGTTTATTGATTTATACTTCCTTGTAATTAGTTGTAGTGATTAAAATAACTTTTATGACCCTCTAGAGATTGACTTTTTAAAGAATCAACATTTCCCCCAAATTGTGTGCTTTTAAAACATGGTTAAATACTGTTTGAGTTCAGTAATAAGCCATTATTGGTGAAGCTGTGATTTTATATGCAGTTGCTTTCTTATCCTCTATTTATATGGCACCATCATCCAATTACTTGGCAGCCAATAATAATAACAGCAGCCAACTTCCACTGAGTGATTACAATAAGCCAAAGATTGTGCTGAGTGTATTAATGCATTATTTCTTTTAACAACCCTATGAGGCAGGAACTGTTTAACTATTTAATTGAAACTTGAAGGAGTTAATTCACTCAGCTCCTAGTGGAAAATTGGGAATTTGAACCTTCAGCCATTGTGAATTCAAACACCCCTGCTTTTACCCACTGAGCTGCACTGCTCACTGCATGGACAAGAGTCCTGTTTTCATTATTGGATAGGCTTCTACAAATGCTTAACCTCCTACCTGTATTGCTTTATTAGAGTTCTACACTTACTTATGTCTATATCTAAAGATATAACTGTTTTGTTTGTGTTTTGTTTTTTTTTGCTTCCTGGTCAAGGAAAAGCATGGTGGAAGAAAAACATGCGGTGTCCCTATTACTTAGAAAAAGAAAAGCTATCTACCTAATAGAAGAGTAACATGCTAATCGACTGTACCTTTGTGACACCCAACAGCCTATCAGGAATGAGTATGCAAATTAACCCATTAAAGATGGCAGGTGGCGACAACACAGGCATTCCACACCATCCCAGCCACTCTGGGCCTCTGAGCAGTGTGGGAAGGCAGAAAGGCGGCTCTGGCCAGAGCAAAGGTGGTGCTGGCAGCCAGAGGAAGGAAGGCCCATTCTTGCATGAATCTTCATGCATCGGGCTTCTATTTCCATAATATAACTGGTTTTCAGAGCCCTCATAACCCCCAAATCCTTTCTATCATCTACAGGCACATTTCCTAACACACTTTGGTTTCCCTACCCACCCACTCCTCATCTTTCCTGAATGTATGAGGTTGATTTGACGAAGACTAATAAGGTAATGTTTGTAAAGAGCAATCTTTTCTTTAATAAGCTACATAAATAACAAGAGACATAAGAAAGTCCCTTGGGAGCCACTAGTTAATTCTCAGAACTCCTAAGAGGTTTCCTTCCTTAAACCTTAAGCAATAAGGAAAGAAAAATATTGGCAACAACAGATGGGTATTCCATCTTCCAGAACAGAACTTTTTATCCTTAACTCTCAATAAGCCAAAGCTAATTGACCCTTGTAGCTACTCCAGGACCAAACTGAATTGAGATAGTATTCTCACATATGTAAAGGCTTAAAAACTAATACTAGAGAAATAAATATAGTACAAGGTTTTGTACCACCATTTTCATCTTGAAAATGTTTGATGCTACCTATGGTCTACAAAATAAATTCCAAATCCTTACCTGTTGCCCAAGGCCCTATATAATTTGGACCAGTCTTATTTGACATTTGACAGTAGGACCCTTCCCTTTGTTGGCCACCATCTGTCCAACCCTCGCGATTCAGCAGTTCAAGTTCATCCCAGGCCGTGGCTTTCCAAAACCTTGATCTTCTCCCCACTATAAACAATACAAGGGCACTTGATTTTCCGCCCCAGCCATTTGGCCCTTCTTACGTGCTGCCTTGGGTTGCTTACTGCTCTCTCTATCTTATGTGTGCCCTGTGGGACTGTAAACTCCTTTAGGGCAGGAAAAAATAGTCCCAGTCCTACATGGCACTGCTTTTGGCTGAATAAATGCAGCTGCTCCGTGTTTTCTAATGCAGATGACTTGGATTTCTTAAATGTTCTTCACTGTGTACAGCTTTGCAGAGAACTATCAGAACTTGGGGAAGGCTCAACAGACAGAAATGTGGCCAACCATGCTAATCTTCTTCCTGAGCCACACTTTATTCACGATCAGCATTCCTCCTTACCCCTATTCTTCCAGTTCAGAGTATCTGTCTGTCCTCTGCTTATACAAAAAAGCATGGATGAGGACAGATGCTTCTTGTCTTTACAGCTTCCATATGGTAGGCAGCTTTGCTTCAGATGCACAGTAGGTCAACTCCACTAACACCAGCAAATGACTCTGGTGGTGGTGTGTACAGTGTCACTGGATTTATGAAGAAATGAACCTGCCATGGTCGTTCTTGAAGTTTGCCTTCTCCTTAAGCTGCATCCCCCTTTCTCTTTCCTGTCTCTGCCAGTTCCCTTTCCTTAATTCTTCCTAGATTTATTTGTTCCTTGGAACCAAGCTTCTATCTTCATAGATGGTCATAGTGTTATATTGTAAATCAGTAGGCTTAACAGAAGATGCCTTAGTGAGCCAATTAATTTGGAATCTTTTATTACACTAGCAGGCTCAGAGGAATATTGCTTCTCAAATTCTGAGCAAAAACATGGAGGAAGTTTTTCCTTTTTATACTTTCCTAGACCTTTGTCTCTCAAATTTGAAATGAGACTTCCGGATCTTTTTGCAGGCTTTCCGTGTAACCTGAGCATGGTATATTTCAGATAACTAGAGCATGGGAGTAGCCAAGTACTGCAGCAGAGATGCTTGCAAGGTCAGATAGTTGAGCTTATTTTCTCTATTATTCAAGCAAACAAGCGTTTACAGAAGCCAAAAACAGCAGGGTTAAAATTTCAAACAGCAGTTTTTACACAAGATGGAGGTTACTACGCTTCAATATTTATCTTGACTTTTTATTGGGTCAGGGTTTGTTCTTCATTTTATTTTGTTGTGTCCTGATTATATTTCTTGTTTCTTATTGAAGGAAAAAGATACCTTTTCTTTCCTTCTTTCCTTCCTTCCTCCCTCCCTTCTTTAAATCTTTTTAAAAATATATATTTTATTGATTTTTTTTACAGAGAGGAAGAGAGAGGGATAGAGAGTTAGAAACATCAATCAGCTGCCTCTTGCACACCCCTTCTGGGGATGTGGCCACAACCACATGCCCTTGACTGGAATCAAACCTGGGACCTTTCAGTCCACAGGCCAACACTATCCACTGAGCCAAACCGCTTTCGGCTCCCTCCCTCCCTTCTTTTCTTCCTTCTTCTGTCATGTTTATTGTTCTATTTTTATTGCCTAATATAATGCTAAAACAGGTAATCGATAAATATTTGTTGGTTGAGTAGGCTAAACTGAGTGTTTGCACATTTAAAAAACATTTATTTTACCCTCACCATTAATAGTTTGATTTGCTATAGAATTTTAAGATCCAAGGTTATTTTCTTTTAAAATCTTGAAAGCAATACACCATTGTCTTTTACTAGTACTTTTAGTGCCAATCAGTTTCATATTTTTTGTAGATAGCGTTTTTTCTCCCTTGAAGCTTTTAGAATCTTTCATATGATTTGAAATTTAAGATTTAATACATTTTGGAATTTCACGATGATGGGTTCAAGTAACTGATTTTTTTTAACCAATTAATTTACTCAGAACCTAGTAAGTCTTTTCAGCTTGAATATTCATAAACTTTTCATCTCTGAAAATGTTTTCATTTTCTTCTCTCCTTATGAAACTCCTATTTTTCCTATGTTTCCTTTTTGTCTCATATTTCCTGTCTCTATGCTTTCTTTTGTTCTTGAATATTCCCTTAATTTTATCTTCCAATGAATGTTTTTAAAGGGCTGTTAGGTTTTAATTTTAAGAATTCTTTTTCACTAATTATTCCTCTTTCATATAAATGTTTTGTGGTGGGGGTAACCCCTCTGCTTACATGCCTCTCAAATCAATTTTATCAACATTAAGTAGCCTTTTCCCCCCTGAATTATCTGTCTTCTTCTGAAATTATCTGTCTTCTTCTGAGTTCAGTTTTACTGATTTTTCATCTCAGTCCTTCCTTTTTGTGTTGCTGGTTTTCATTATGCATTCTGTTCCCTGTTGCTATTTCATGACAATATCTTGAGTGGATATTTATATAATGGGGTGGGGAGAAATATCCAACTGGAAGCTCTACGTACTTGGAAAAGGATGCAATCAGCAGCTTAGCTGTAGATGCAACTGGCAGAGAATCTGTAGTCAAGCGAACAGCCTGCCAGATGCCAGAATAAGAGCAGCCCTGCGGTAGAGCAGCACTATGCACAGTGGGAGCCTTAGTGCTCCTCAGAGAGATAGTGCCATTTCCTAAGAGCAAGGTCTTTTCAGTCTTGCCGGGGGGGGGGGGGGGGGGGGGGGGGGGGGGGGGGGGCAGATGCAGACTGTTGGCTGTCTTGCCCAAACACTTTGGGAGCCAGGGCTGTGAAGGCTGACTATTTCATATACAAATGACCAATCCATCCACCTCTTTTCAGGCCAGCTTCTCCTTCTGGATCTCTGTTATACCTCTAACTCTGAATCAGGAGCTTTTGTGAAACTTCTCAGGACAGTGAAAAGCTCACCTTCACTGTGACCTCTTCATGGTTAATCTGGGCTACAGCTTTACCCTGAGTACCATATGCTTCCTTCCATTTTTTATTTTTTACCTTTTTGTCTCCCAGGGATTATTGAAATTTCTATGTTCCTCTATCTTTACTATTAGAAAAGTATTTCCTTTTTTTAAAATTTCTTTACAATTTAATAGAGTCTCAGGAAGTGGTAAAGAGAAATACATGTACTTGATATACCATCTTGAACCAGAAGAAAAGTATATGTATTAAAAGCTCCAAGTGAAACCGGACAATCAATGGATCCGTGCTTCTTGGTCGTTCCTTGAGCCAATTAAGCAGAGATGGGGTTGAATCATATATGAGCATTTATTCCAATTCTGCCGGTAGCATGGGAGAGCAGCAGGCCATCCACAAAAATCTGCTCTGCCCCCACCGTAAGCCAACTGCTTATATTGGGGAAAAGGACAAAGATTACATGGGGAAGCCAAACCGGTTTGGCTCAGTGGATAGAGTGTCAGTCTGCAGACTGAAAGGTTCCAGGTTCCATTCCGGTCAAGGGCATGTACCTTGGTTGTGGGCACATCCCCAGTAGGGGGTGTGCAAGAGGCAGCTGATTGATGATTCTCTTTCATCGATGTTTCTAACTCTCTATCCCTCTCTCTTCCTCTCTGTAAAAAATCAATAAAATATATTTTTAAAAAAGATTACATGGGGAAGTAGGCAAAAGGGTATGCCAAATGGGCAGTTTACAGGTAATGCTGGCTGGAGATTTGCAGGTATGGGGTATGTAAAGGCTTGGGGGGGGGGGAGTTCAAAGGGCTGGTGGCTCTGGTTTCTGCAACAAGGTTGTTAATCTTTCCATGATAATAGGCAGCTCCCTGATGGGGAGGATGGGCTGAATTTTCAGGTCCTACATGCAACTCCCAGCCAGGTTAGAATGTGCCTTCTCTAATCAGAGCAAAACAGTCATAGTTAACAGAGCACGATTAATATTTCTTGCAATTATAGCTGGTTCCCGAAATTCTATTTCTGCCCTCTCACCAAGAGATTGTGATGATCGGCCAAGTTTGGGAGACCCTGTTCTAAACTATCTTTTGTTCGTACTTTCCCTTTCTTTTAACTACTGAACATTTACTCCTTTGTAACTCCTTGCATCCTTCTTACTACTTAGTAATTTTCATCAGGGCAGGAGTATGTCGAATTGTTATTTGAGTTTAACCTACTGCACTCTACCTATCCCCTTGCATAATGTAAGGTACATCTTAGAAGTTCAATAAATTATCCTTGAGTAAAAGAATGAATAAATGAATGCATGAGCGAAGAAACAATATGCATTTGAGTAAGTGGTTTCTCTAGTTTTTTTTCATTCTCCTTTTATTTATTCAGGTGATATTTGGGGCGAGGAGTGGGGAGGGGGAGCCAGCCAGCTATATGTAGCCATTCACGATTAATCTATTTAAAAATAGATACAGTGACTCATTTTTATTTTTTAAAGAAACTTTCCATTTCCAATAGCCCTATTTCCAGAATCCGTTCATAATGCACAAGCTTTTAGCTTGCAAATGGTTTCATTTGAGTTTCATACCAGGAATAGCTTGTATGAATCCATAAACATGAATGAGGCTCTTCTTGTGGGATTTTCCTATTTTAGTCCAACACTTATCTCAAATTGAACCCATTTGGGTGAATTCTGTTGCCATAAACCCATTTAAGCTCAAAGTTGCCATTGTAAATGGCAGGATTAAAAGCAAACATACCTCAGTCATCATTGATTCATATCTCAGACATAGACAATATGATAAATATGTCTATTAATATATATTAGGATAAAAATGGTTAAAACCAAACATCCATTTTTATCATTCTTCAAGGTGAGTCTAAATTTTTAATAAGTAATGTGCATAATCCTTACCTTAATAAACTCCTTTAATGAATGTGGGGATAAAAATGCTGAAATTTAAAAATGTGAGTGAAAAGAGCAGACAGCACATTTACTGAAAGGTTATTCTAAGATCTAACTTGTGAAAAAGTTTTTCTTAACCACAGACCTGATATTTTCCATTGAGTCAGTGAAAGGTCTTAGCCAGTTTAAATAGTGACTATTTCCTTCAACCAGCTAGTGTTTTCACTCTATACAGGTGATTCCCAGATTGTGCATAAGCATTTACATCAGCCACGAAAGACCATGAGGATGCAATCAGCAACATGGGAGAATGTGGGAAGTTCTATAAGATAAATGACCCAGTTCTCTCAACAAATAGTTTTTGTTACTTGAATTTAAAAGAAGTACATGGGCTGCTCTGAGGAGAATAAATTGTAGAGGGACCAAGGTGGAACCACAGAGACCTGCTAGGAAGTATTGTATTAACCTATGGTCCAGGGCTTTAGTGGTGGAAAAGGTGAGAACTGGGCAGATTTGAATGTGTTGAAGTTAAAAGTGGCCAGATTGTTATGCGTTCAGAGATCATAATAATATGGCATCTAGTGTATACTATTGCAATAGGGAAGAGGGTCAAGTGTGAACTCAACTCAACTTCAATCTGTGCAGAAGTGACTGGGCATTTTAAATGGAGAATGAAGGAGGAGAAAGGGAGGAGAACAGGTGCTCCATAAAATCTAAATGAGCCAAAACCGGTTTGGCTCAGTGGATATAGAGCGTCAGCCTGCAGACTGAAAGGTCACAGGTTCGATTCCAGTCAAGAGCATGTACCTTAGTTGTGGGCACATCCCCAAGTAGGGGGTGTGCAAGAGTCAGCTGACTCTCTATCCCTCTCTCTTCCTCTCTGTAAAAAAAAATCTGTATAAAATATATTTTAAAAATCTGTATAAATATATTAAAAATAAAAAGAATGTGAAAAATACAAAGTGTGGTCTGTGTAAAGGCTGATTAGGCCAGTTGTTGTCTATTAGCTGGCAATTATCAGTTAGGATCTTGCCGGTCCACAGAGACTGGGAGACAGAGGCCCCATCCTTCCTGAAAGTTTACATTGTAAAGTACGGCCTTCAGGTCCTTAAGAAAGACACTTTTGAATTGTGGGAGGTTCCTATACATATCAAAAGGACACAGGAAGGATTCACAGTTGTAAGCCCTTTAGGTAAGTGATGTTATGCAGAATGGGCCAGGGGCCTATTTGCAGCTGTCGGCTAGGACAAAGGGAGTTTTTTTGGCAGACTTAAACTCCCCTAGGTAAGCATGTTAAGGGGTCATCCAGCCTTGCGCAAACTACAGCTTGTGGGCGGGAGCCTGTGGGCCGGATCAGCTGTTCTATCTGGCCCTTGCTCTCCCCTCCGCTGCTTCACCAGCAGCCCAAGATGAGAGTGCCAGCATGGTCAGGTTGCTTTTGTTCCGGCCCTCCGGTCCAGTTTAAGAACCCATTGTGGCCCTCGAGTCAAAAAGTTTGCCCACCCCTGTACCTAGGCATAAGGTCTTAAACTGTTATAAACTATGTTAATGTTTTTGTTTTTGTTTTTTAGTCTTTTAATGTGGGGTAAGTGATTGGATGAAATCATGTGTTGAGAATCTGTACTTTTTATATGCTAAGGTTGAGGCCTAGTAGAGGGCTCAGATCAGCCTGACTAGAGTTTGATCAAACAGAGAATGCTTCTCACTGAATAATTTTAAGACGTGTTATTTTGTTTTAATTAAAAAAAAATTATTTGCCAAAGCCTCCATTTCTTCATCTGTAAAATAGGTATTTTAGCGTCACATATAGCTCTTGGCAGCATCTAATACAGCACTACGCACTAGAAATATAATTCAAGCTCACCTGTCATTCTCAATATCCACACAGCCACATTTTTTTAAAAGGTGGAAATAACATAAACGTTAACTTATTTAACCTAATATATTCAACATATTTCACATGTGATCAACATTTTTAAATTACTCAAAAGATTTTTACGTTCTTGTCTTCCTCCCAAATCTCTGAAATCCGATGTGTATTTTACACTTACAGCCCCACCCTTGGGACCAGCCCATTTCAAGCGTTCCACAGTCACACGTGGCTCTGGCATTGGTCTGGACGGCCTAGCAGCTGGCCTTGCTGACTCAGGCGTGGGGGCGGGACCCAGCCAGTTGGGGGCGGGGCTTCGCGGGGCGGGCGTTCTGGGCCTCGCCGGCCGCCGTAGAAGGGCGCCACGTTCCCTGCGGCGGCCGAGGACGAATCTGCTGGGCTTCTGGGTGGTTCCCGTCCACCATGGCCTTCACCCTGTACTCGCTGCTGCAGGCGGCCCTGCTGTGCGTCAACGCCATCGCGGTGCTGCACGAGGAGCGGTTCCTCAAGAACAGTGAGTGGGACGTGGCGCCGGGCGGAGGGGGCGGCGGCACCGCCCGGGGGCGCGGCCCCGAGACCACCGGCGGGGCGCAGCCTGGGGCGGGGCCGGAGGCGGCCCAGGGCCTGAGTTGGGGGGGGAGGCTTTCTCGCGGGGGTGGGGGGAAAGCCGAGCCATTTGCATCTCTCCAGCGAGGTGACGATGGCTCCACAGACGCCCGCTGCTTGCCGGGTCCTGGGGGAGGGAATGGGGATCCTGCGACGAGCCAGGGACGCCCCTGCCCGCGATTACTTCCGGTCAGTCATTTAGTGCGCTTCTCTGTGGCCGCTTGTGGCCGCAAGCCCGGGGTCCGAGTTTTCGGCGAAAGAGGGAAGGGCGTGGCTCATGTGGAGCCCAGGTAACGGGGTGAACGGCCTGGGGAGGGCTGTGGGGGTTCGTGGGCTCTGGGGCTACCAGGAAAGGGAAAGTGATGGTACTGTCACGGCATCCAGCCACCCACCCACGTTCCAAAAGTTTATTCAGCACGCAGCTTTGGGCATCCACGATGTGCCAGGAACTGTACTGGAATCACACAAAAATGAAGACACAGGTTATGCCAAGTGGGACCTCACAAGCCAGCACCACCCCTCTTTACCCCCCTCACCCCTGGCCATCCTCGGCAACGCAGGCTGCCTGCTTGCTGTAGGAGGCCCATGGAGGCACCATTTGCCACAGTGTACCAGTTATGTTTGTGTGAATCATTGCAACTCAAACCCATGAACAAGATCATGATGTGTATTCCTTCAGAATACATTTACTGAGCACAGATTATGTGCCAGGCCCACGTAGTAAGAGCTGATGAGGTTATAGCAGTTATCCTGACCTTCTAGCCGAAGTTAATCTAAATACAACTGAACAGGTCACAATGACAAAGATGCAGAATATCATGGAAGGGAAGCGCAGTGAAATTTTAACCTGCGAATCTGTGAAAGCTTCTTGGAGGAAGTGTGCCTAACTCCAAATCTGATAAGCGAGTAAACATTAACGAGGTGCAGGTGAGGGGTTGGGAGACACAGTGGGTGTGGAAACTCAGGGGCAGGTGAAAGCAAGGTGTTAAGCAGGGCAGAGACTTGACCAGATTTGTGTAATTTGCTATAGTACGGAGAATAGGTTGGAAGGGTCAAGTGTGGACAAGTAGAGATGGAGGGTACACTACCAGTTGGGTGGACATAATAATAATAATAACAACTGATACTTAACACTGTGTGCCCAGGTCTGTATCACACGCTTTACATATATTGTGTAACCCCGACAGCAACTTTATGCGATAGTTTTCATCCCCACGCTTCAGATAAGAGAGTAGGTAATCTTTCTAAGATCACGCAGCTAGACAGTGGCAAACCTAGGATTCAAACATAGGCAGTCTGACTCAAAAGTCCATCTTTTCACCACTATACATACAGAAAAGTAGAAGGGATCATGTTGTGGGTTTAATTGTGGTCTCCCTTCCCCTCCCCCAAAAGATAAATTAAAAGTCCTAGCCCTTGGTACCTGTGAATGTGGCCTGAGTCTCTGGAGGTGTAATTAAGATGAAGTTACACCAGATTAGGATGGGCTCTGGACCCTATGAGGTGTCTGTGTAAGGAGAAAGAGATACAGAGGCACACAGACACACAGGGGAAGGCCAGACAGAGGCAGAGACTGGAGTTAGGCAGCTCCAAGCCAAACAGAGCCGAGGTTTCCGTTAACTGTGAGAAGCGAGGAGATGGTCGTGGAGGAGATTATGTCTCAGAGTCTCCAGAAGGAACCAGTTCTACAAACATCTTGATCTTAAGAGTTCTAGACTTCAGAACTGTGAGAAAGTAAATTTCCTTTGTGTTGAGCCATCCAGTGTGTGCTGCTCTGTTGTGGTAACCTTAGGAAACTATTACAAATCAGGAGATACTTTAAAGGTAGAAAAGGCAAAATGTATTGTTTGGACATTGGAAATAAGGAAGAAAGGAAAAGGTCAAAGATCTCTCTCAGTTTTCAGGCTTAAGCAACCCTGTGAAGAGTTGTACCTTCACCGAGTTACAGAGTACTGGAGGAAAATGGGGGTGGTAGTGGTGGGTAAGCTGAAGAGAATGAAATAAGTTTAGGACTTGCTGAGTTTGAAATTATGTCTGTGAGATAAGCGAGCAGGGATGTGAAGTAGTAGTGAGTTGGACTTAAATCCATAAAGCAAAGCAAGAACCACAGTGTAGATTGAGCTTTGAGTTTCTCAGCCACAGATGATACATGAAACCATATGTAAAGATGAAATTACTCAGGGAAAGAAGAGTACAAAGGGAATTGGTGACCAAAATAGTCCTTGAATCCCTTCTAGTAAACTAGGAATAGAAGGAAACTTCCTCAATTTGATAAAGAATATCTAGGAAACACCCTCCTCACACCTCATACACTCAGGTAACATCCTGTATAAGAAAGAGCTAATATGCTAATTAACTGAACAGCAGAATGACCATCCAGAGCTGCTGTGGGCAAACTACAGCCCCGAGGCCCCAATCCAGCCTGTTCGGCTGTTCTGTCCGACCCATGGAGCTGAAAGAAGGGAGGGTTCTCTTGCTCTCCCCTCTGCTCCTTCACCAGCAGCCCAAGATGAGAGTGCCAACATGGTCAGATTGCTTTTGTTCCGGCCCTCTGGTGCAGTTTAAGAACCCATTGTGGCCCTCGAGTCAAAAAGTTTGCCCACCCCTGGTTCAGAGGGACGACCTTCTGGACTAAGCTGCAGCTGCAAGGGCTGAGCCCCTTGCAAGAATTTTGTGCTTTGGGCCTCTAGTCTACACTAATAAAAGAGTAAGATGCAAATTGATTGTACCTTTGTGACAACCACCAGCCAATCTGGAGTGCGTATGCGAATTAACACAACAAAGCTGGTGGGTTAATTTGCATACTCAGTCATTCCACACAGCCCCAGCCACTCCAGGCCTCTGGAACGTGTGGGAAGGCAGATAGGCAGCTCAGGGCCAGAGCGAAAAGGCAGCTCCTGCCAGAGCCAAGATGGTGCCGGCAGCCAGGGGAAGGAAGGCCCATTCTTGCACGAATCTTTGTGCATCAGGCCTCTAGTTATATATAATGATGAAAAACTGAGTGCTGCCCTAGCTGGTTTGGCTCAGTGGATAGAGCATCAGCTTGTGGACTGAAGGGTCCTGGGTTCAATTTAAGTCAAGGGCACATGCCCGGGTTTCGGGCTTGATCCCCAGTGGGGGATGTGCAAGAGGCAGCCAATCAATGATTCCCTGTCATCTTTGATGTTTATATCTCTTTCTTCCTCTCCGAAATCAATAAAAATGTATTAAATTTTTTTAAAAAAAAAAGAAAGAAAGAAAAACTGAGTGCTTTCCCCAATTAAGAATAAGAAAAGATGCCCTTTCTTGCCACTTCTAACATTGTACTAGAGATTCTAGCCAGGGCAATTAGATGAGTAAAAAGAAAAGCTATCTAGATTATGAGGCTGAAAGAAGTAAAGCTATCTCTTGTTTATAAATGACAGTCTTGTATAGAAAATTCTAAGGAGTAATAAAACTATTAAAACTAATAAATGAGTTTAATAAGGTTATAAGATATAAGATCAGTAACAAAAATCAATTATTTTTCTATACATGAACAATTTATAATAAAAAAATTAAACAGTTTTGTTTATAATTTCAAAAAGAATAAAGTACTTAGGAATAAATTTAACAAAAGTGTGAATCGAATGCTATGAAAACTACAAGGTATTGTTGAATAAAATTAAAGAATAAATATTTTTAAAGGTAATTAAAATAAAAACATCCTCTGCTCATGGATCAGAAGAGTTAATGTTGCTAAGATGATACCAAACAATAATATTGATTTACAGATATAATGCAATGTTTATCAAAATCCTAGTTGGCTTTTTTTTTTCTTTCAGAAACTGACAAGTTAATTATAAGGAAAAGGGAATGGACCAAAAATAGCCCAAAAAAAATCTTGAAAAAGAAGAGTAAAGTTAGGTGACTCACACTTTGAGATTTCAAAATTTACTACAAAGCCACAGCACTCAAAACATTGTGGTATTGGCATAGGATCAACCTGTAGACCAATGGAGCAGTCTTGAGAGTCCAAAAATAAATCCTTATGTTATGGTCAATTGATTTTTGACAGGGAAGACAAAACAATTCAATGGGTAAAGAATAGTCTTTCAACAAACTGGTGCTGGCACAACTGCATATCCATAGGAAAAAGAATGAAGTTGAACCTCTGCTTCATACCAAACACAAAAATAAATTCAAAACTGTAGACTTATAAACTGTGAAACCTAAAACTATACAACTCTTAGAAGAAAATATAGGCATAAAGGTTTGTGACTTTGGATTAGACCAGGGGTGGGGAACGTGGAGAATCATTTAGTCTGGCCCTGCCAAGGTTTTAGAGTGAGTTAATTAAATGTTTGACCAAATACAGCAAAATTAGGTTGTTAATTTTGAATGGCTCATGAAAGATGTTATAAATATCCAAATGGCCCTTGGCAGAAAAATGGTCCCCCACCCCTAGATTAGACCAAGCTTTCCTAGATAAACAACACTAAAAGTAGAAAAACCAAAAGAAAAATACATAATTGTGCTTCATCAAAATTAAGAATTTTGTGCCTTTTAAGGACACCATCAAAAACATAAAAAGACAACTACAGAATGGGAGAAAATATTTATAAATTATATATATAATATATTACTGCTATTTAGAGTATATAGAGAGCTATTACAACTCAAAGGATCAACAATCCAATTTAAAAATTTGGACAGGTTATCTGATGGCTAACATTATTAATCATTAGAGAAATACAAATCAAAACCATAATGAAATATACTTCACACCAATTATTAGGACTATTTATAATAAAGACAGTACTGTGTTGGTGAGGTGGTAGAGAAATTATAACCCTTTATACATTGTTGGTGGGAATATAATGTGGAGTAGCAGCTTTAGAAAACAGTCTGGCAGTTCCTCAAAATTTAAACATTAGTAGTTACTATGTGATTCAGTGATTCCACTTTTTGGTGTAGCCAGAATAATGAAAACAAACATCTACATAGAAGAACATGAATGTTCATAGCAGCATCTATACTAATAAAAGCATAATATACTAATTAGATTGGACATCCTTCTGAATGTCCTTCCATATGACCTCCCGGATGAAGCTGGGGCTGCAAGGGAAGCCCGGGTCCCAGTGCCAGAGGAAGGCCTGGGTCCCAGGTGCCAGAGGGAAGCCAGTGCTGGCAGCTAGGGGAAGGAAGGCCTACTCTTGCACAAATTCCATTCATCAGGCCTCTAGTTTATATATATATATATATATATATATATATATATATATATATATATATATATATATAAAAGCCTAAGCGACTGTTACAACCGGAATGACTGGTCAACTAGTCGCTGTGATGCACACTGACCATGAGGGGCAGACACCCAGTGCAGGAGCTGCCACCTGGAGGTCATTGTGCTCCCCCCGTGGGAGTGCTGCTCAGCTGACTGACCCATCCTGGAGGCCCAACCAGTCACTCCCTCAGTAGTCCTGCATGTCTAATCTCCAGAGAACAGGTCAGGTACTGACGGATCAGCACCACTGGCTAGACATTTCTGGATCCCGGGCCAGCAAGGGTGTCCCCACCATCCACCTGGAGGGTCAATCATGTCCTGATCCCCCCACCCCCCTTGGGACCTCACCCATGCACGAATTCGTACATTGGGCCTCTAGTAATTTATAATAGCTAAAAAGTGGAAACTTTTTAGTCCAAATGTCTACCAACTGATAGATGACTATAATAGGTGGTGTATCCACACTATGTAATATTATTTGTTAATAAAAAGGAATGAAATATTGATGTATGCGACATGGCAGAACCTTGAGATCATTATGCTAAGTGAAAGAAGTCATAAAAGACTGCATGTCATGATTTCATTTATATGAAATGTCCAGGATGAGCAACTATATAGAAACAGAAAGCAGATTAGTGGTTGCTTAGTGCTAGAGGGTCTGAGGGGATGGGAAGTGGTTGCTATTGGGTACAGGGTTTCTTTTGGGGGTGATAAAAATTTTCTAAAATTGAGTGTGTACAACTCTGAACATAATTTAAATCATTGAATCGTGCACTTGAAATGTGTGAACTAGATGGTAGGTGATTGTATCTCAATAAAACTGTTGTTTCTTTTAACCACACATTTTTTAAAAATCAGAACATATTTATTATATCTAGTACTAATTATGACTAATACAAAAGAAACATGAAATTATATTAGTCGGCTGGGGCTGCCAAAACAAAAAATCATTAAGCAAAGTGAAATCTTGTTTCATGATACTGATATCATGTATAAAATAAAGACTTGTTCTCTGTCAAGTTTAAGGGTTAACAGGTCATTTGAAATTTTTAAAAACTGGAGTCTACAATATGACAGGTGAAGCTGAAATGAGGACCAGAGAAAGACACATTGAGACACATTGTAGAAATGGGACATGTAAGTCTTCAGAAGAATGTGTCAGGCAATAAAAAAGGAATTAGCAGGTAAAGAAAAAATTATTTATAATATCAGGAAAATGATGTAGGAAAAAGTGAAAAACTCATATACAGAAAGTAAATGGGATAGTGAGCTAAATTCCTCACCTCAAATCTGAGAAATGAAGAATGATCACGGGGGGGGCGCGCGGAAGGGGATGTGCCCCTGCTAGCATGATAGAGCATGGTCTAAAGGCCTGACCAAGCTATGACCAGTTTTAGCTTAAAATTTCCCCTATGTAATGTAGATGGTGAATCTTGGTTACTAGTACAGTGTCCTTATATTGATAATAATGTTGGGCTTCATAAATTCTGAATTGATCTAATTAATTTTTCAACTTGACACTCTGCTTTTTCAGTTCTGACTTGAAAAATACTTTGTTAGTTTAAAAAAGGAGCAAAAACATCAATCAGGGTGTTACAGTGTTCATCTTTACCCTGGAATAATTTATTGGATACAGTATAATTTACAACACCACAGTGGAAATGAAATGAGTTTTTGTTGCTTATCAAAAGTAAAAAATATACTGTAAAGTATTTCACTTGGTAGAGTTTTTAAGTCATATGACTTTTTATATTATGTCTTTAACAAAGGCTCAAGGTAATCTTCTAGAAAATGACTAATGAAGGAGCAAGGCAAGGACATAATGCATTTTAACCCTGCTAATCGTTTTTATATTGTACAGTTGGCTGGGGAACAGACCAGGGAATTGGTGGATTCGGAGAGGAGCCAGGAATTAAATCTCAGCTAATGAACCTTATTCGATCTGTAAGAACCGTAATGAGAGGTAAGAAGAAAAACCAGTAGAAACTCTTTAAGTTTTTAATTTTGTGGTTTGATTTAACTGGGTGTGAATACTATCACATACCACCTTTGTATCAGGAAATTTTTTTTCTCGTTAACCTGGCTTTATTGCTTAAAAGTTACTGGTTTCTTTCTATGCCTCTTATTTCTAAGCCAGTTGGTACAAATAGAATGCACAGTGGTGTAACCTGTTTGTATGTTACCTCAGAGTTGAAAGACAATAATATTCTTGCCTTTTGGAAATTCTGTTGCTTCCAAGTGGTAAAGTCATCTAAAGTCCAATCAGGATTTCAAGAGAAAACTAAAGGTCCCATATTTGTTATTCTCTTAGGATATATTTTATAGTACCTCAATAAAGAAGAGTACAAAGCCTTTTATTGAAAACCATTAAAACTAGGGTCTCTCTGTCTTCCTCCTTTTTTTAGCTGCTTTAATCACAACTTTGAATAGGATAAGTTCATTCTTAACTTTGGTGATGAAACTATGAAATCACCTTTGTACATATTTCCAATGTCAGGTATCCCTGGTAGCCATATGGGTCTATTTCTGCCTGAGTCCGGGGTGCTCTGTGTTCCCAGAGCTGCACTAGCACCATCCACAGATGTTTTCTTATTAATCTACTTGTATCACTGTGACCCTTATCCCCTGTCACACAGGCCCTCTTTAAATTAAGTTTTGGAGTTTATGATCCAGTGCATGTTTGAAAGTTCCTGTTATAAGTATTTGTAATATGAGTATGATGACATATTGTTAGGTATTGCTGACCTTCCTGGATGCTAGTAACTATGACTTAGTTTTCTTTCTGATATTTTCTTTATAATAACATAATCTTTTTTTTTTTTTTTTTTTTTTTTTGCAGTGCCATTGATAATAGTAAACTCAATTGTAATTGTACTGCTTTTACTATTTGGGTGAAGATCAGTGGAGGAAATGGAGACTCAGAAGAGATGTCAGCGGAAGAGATGTCTATTGGAATATACATATCTTAGCTGCCCCTGGACTTGACAAAAATGTAAACATGATAAAAAAAAATCAGAGTCCCTATTTATCCAATTTAAAAAAAATGTTGCACTTATAGTTTCATTATAAAAAGATCAGATCATCAGAGGTATTAACTATCCAGGATTGGAATACATTTGATTGCTGGCTGTTAATAAAAGTTTGTGCTATGGTTAAGATTGTTCAAAGGGTGCAGGACTGTCACTTCTGTGTTTTTAGAGCTTCTCTCACTTCTCAGGGATGATTTTTTTTTAAACTTTTGAAGTTCATTGTGACTTAGTTATGCTCAGAGAGTGATTATCCTCCTAGATAAAACTTAAAGGATTTAAAAACTAATTACTACATATAAAGTGATAAATAGGTAATTGAGATGGTTTTATTTTGACCTCTGGTTAAATATTTTGTCTATTGTCTTGGCTATGAAAAATTCAAATTCATAGTAACTATCAAGGAGCAATACAGTCTGACTTTAGGGAGAATTATAATTTTGTAAGTCACTCACATGGCAATTGTGTTTTTGTTTTAAATTATTTTTGTGCATTTCTTATTTTAATAACTGGTCTGAATAATGAGACCAGATTAGTATCTACATATTTTCATTGGTAGAAAAGTATAGACCCTTTTTACAATGGTGACTTATTTTTTGAAATCAGCATAAACATTAGCCTCTAAGAGCAATCCTGAACAATCACAATTATAAACTATACTATGTAAAAGACTTATCTATGTAAGAAGACTTACGTATGTAAGAAGCATTTACCTGTCTCTAAAGTATCCATTTTTCCATTTCTTGGAGTAATACATGAAGGCTTGTGAGTCTTAATTCTTATTTCCATCTGTCACTAGGGCATTCATGCTGGATAAGTTTTGTTTTGATGTCTTAGACCATTCTGTATTTAACTCATCCCATAATACAGTTTTATGCAGAAAGAATAAAACTATGTAAATGGTCTTTTTCTAGAAATTATGGGTTATAATATTTAAAAGAGGTAGAATTGGATCTTTGTTTATAGCACAACATTTGTAAATAAAGTAAAATTTCTAAGTCAAGCACATGTTTTGTTTTGTTTTTTACCTTAGTGTATACCTGTCAGGTGCTAATGAAATTAATCTCATTTTGTGTGTAACACTTCTTATATATGTTTTCTGTAAAATCACTAAGCACAGTTTTAATGAAAACATTCACAATCCACTTTTAAATTTTTTTTTTTTTTTACTGATTTCAGAGAGGACAGGAGAGGAAGAGGAGAGATACAAACGTCAATAATGAGAATTATTGATTGGCTGCCTCCTACACGCCCCCTACTGGAAATTGAGCTTTTCAGCAGGATATGTGCCCTGACCAAGAATCAAACCTTGACCTCCCAGTTGATAGGTCAAGTCTCAACCACTGAGCAACACCAGCCAGGCCATTTTTTTTCTTCAGTGAATTGAATTGACATCAAGAAGACTCATGAGCAACTTTTATATGACTTAATTTACTTCTAAAACTGAAGCAAGTATTGGATGCCTGTTCACCATCCCTGAGCTACAGATGGATTATCTCTGGGCCCCAGGCTTATAGCTGAACCAAAGAAAAGTACCAGGGATTCACAGTTGATTACTTGGCTCATGTGGATAACATATTTGGCACTAACAGGCAATGTTCTTTTGGCCTTACAAAGAGCTCATGCAGGAGTTTGAGTGTAAGCCACTGACCAGATTCATAAGAAGCAGTTAATTGAGGGTACTCCCATTTCTTCAACAGCTATGAGCCATACAGAATTTTAAAAATAAAAGACACTGTCCTGATGCCATTTTCATGTAAGACATTGTACCACACCATGCTCATTTAGTGTCAGATACTGCAGAAGTTCACACTCCCATTAGGGAGCAGGCACAGCAGGGCAGGATCAGAGTATTCTGTAGCAAAGCAATTCTGGGGAAAGTGAAGCACTGAATATCAAAGCATTTCATCTCTGGAAGTAACACATTTCTAACTTTAATTTGCCTGAGGGGAGGTCCGCTAGCTTTCACAGGTTAACTCTAGTTTCCCCCAGGGCAGTTGTGATTTAGTAGCAACAGTATCATTTTAGTAGGTAGTAATTTAAGTGCCCTGCTTGCCTGCCCACATCCTCATCACTCATTCTCAGAATTAACAATCTGTGATCATTCTGGCCTCCAAATATCCCAATTCAATTCCTGATCATTCTGGCCTCCAAATATCCAGTTCAATTTCCTCAGTGAATTGATGACATACATCAAGAAGACTCATAAGCAACTTTTATGTTCAATTTATGGTGTTAGGTATTCTGACCCTGTCATGAAGGATCTGGCTCTAGTCTATAAATGTTTTAATTTGTTTAACCCTTGTTCTAGAATATGTTTATTAATTTTAGTGAAAGTGTGAGAGAGACATCGATTTGTTGCCTCCCCAACATGCCTCGACGGGATTGAACCCACAACCTTTGGTTTACAGGATAATGCTACATCCCAGCCACCCAGCTAGGACTCTAGTCTATAAATATTTACCAAATTTATACCCTAATACTTTTTTAAAAATATACTTTTTTTTAATTGATTTCAGAGGGAGAGAGAAGCATCAATGATGAGAAAATCATTGATCGGCTGCCTCCTGCACACTTCCTACTGGGGATTGCGCCTGCAACCCAGGCATGTGCCCTTGGCTGGAATAGAACCTGGGACCCTTCAGTCTGCAGGCTATCCACTGAGCCAAACTATCTAGGGCTAAATCACTTTTTCATTGATTTAGTTTCAAAGTTATTACCAATAATAAAATTTTGATGTCATGCCAAATGGAATTTATTTTTGCTAAAATTTCCTTAGCTCCTGGTTGGTCATGATATGTCAGATATTGTGAAACTATTCTGTAGACAGAATGGGCAATGTCTAAGGGTATTAATGATCAAGATAGGTTTTGGAATCCTACCCTTTTTCAGTTCTGAAACTGCTTTCTTTACATCTCCACTCTCATCTTTTTCTTTCCCAAATCAGCCCCTTCCTTTTGAGGTCCCATCCTTGTTTTTGTTGGTTAGTCCTCACCCAAGGATATTTTCCCATCGATTTTTAAGAGAGAGTGGAAGGGAAGGGAGAGACAGAGAAATATTTACGTGAGATACATCAATTGGTTGCCTTAAGCATGCACCTCGACTAGAGGCCAGTGATTGAGCCTGCAACCACGGTAGGTGCCCTTGACCAGAACTGAACTCGAGAATCTCTATCCACTGAGCCAAACCAGCGAGGGCAGGTCCCATCCCTTCTTTGGCAGCAAAGCCATTTGAGTCTTTGATGAAGAGGAAGCCATTGGTTCTCTTTCATTATTCCACATCATAGTGAATGACCCAATTGCCCAAACCTGGAACCTAGTAATTATCTTGATGCCTTACCTTCCTTACCTGTAACCTATTACCAGTTTCTCTTGAATTTGTCTTGTGTGTGTGTGTGTTTCCCACACAGTTTAAGCATCTCTCTTATAAGTCTACAGAACCTCATTTTGACACCTCTCCTATCCACTCTCCATACTGCAGCCAGATTAAGCACTAGGGGAAAAAAATGCATGTCTTAATACCCACTTGCTTAAAATCCTTCAGTGGTGTTTTAATCTCATCAAAACGGTCTCCTAGCTCTGAAAGGGAAACTAGGAACAGGTTTCTTTTCCTTCAACCAAGCGGGCCCTTACATAGAAACAGACTTAACAAATGTGATTAAGACAAAAACAACCTCCAGGCCAGTGGGGAGGAAAAAGGATAGGGTCCCTAGTCCAGGGACCAGAAAGGGTATAGCTGTAACATGGCTGACTGCAGCACTGAGCAGGGGATGTTGGCTGGTGTTTTAGCAACGATACAGCAGATTTGTCCAAAGGTTCCACATGTGTAAACCAGGGTGTCCTATTATGTCCGCACTTTTTTCGTCATTTTCATAGAGAATGCATAAGATGACCATCTCTGCAGTCAAGCAGTTCATTTGGATCTAAGGGAGACAAGTAGAGACTCCCAACTGGGGTGGGAGCAGTGAGGAATCTAAGCAGGTGGATCTACGTAACCCAAAATGTTGCTTCCCTGGAGGTGATAGGTTAAGGCCTGTGGTAGCACTCTCTGAGGAGAGGCAGGGTGGGCAACCACCCTGTCTGCTTTTGGGGTAGCCACTTCAGGAAAAGAGGGACGCTACCTGAGGTAATGGCTAAGAGCAGTGTCAGTATTCAAACAGCAAAGCAGAGCATGACCTCAGAGACTGGGTGTTTCAGGGAAACTAGGAGATGACTTCTGAGTTACCCCTGAGAATGTGGAGGGTTGCAGCAAAGAAGTTACCCAATAAAATTCGGTTCGACCATGGTGCTGCGGAATGGGAACCATTTACTGAGCAAAGGCAGGGGGCTTGGTATTTCCTCTTGCATCCTAGCAGCACCCTTGAAAAGATGGGTCTCCAGAACAGTCTATCGTTCCTTCCGATGGTGGTAAAGGAGCAGACCTAAACCCGGTGCTGGGTGTCCCAGACTGGAGGAAAAACCTGGGCCAGCCGAGGGCAAACTACGGCCCTCGGAGCCAAAAGAGCGGAGGGTTCTCTTGCTCTCCCCTCCGCTCCTTCACCAGCAGCCCAAGATGAGAGTGCCAGCATGGTCAGGTTGCTTTTGTTCTGGCCCTCCAGTCCAGTTTAAGGACCCATGGTGGCCCTCCAGTCAAAAAGTTTACACACCCCATGTCCTGGACAGATGGGTCTGAGAAGGACTGGGAGGGAGGCGGGACTTCCGTTGTGGTCCTGGGCCCAGCTTCCGGCGCGAATCCGGAGCTGTCCCCGGCGCTCTGGAGGCGCGGCGAGGACGCTGTGGCTGCGGGGCTGAGCGACTTTCCGGTTAGCGGGGACTTTGCAGAGGACGGAAAGGAGCAGGGGTGAGGAGCCGCGAGGGGGCTGCCGCCCGCCCGCTTGTCTGGAGGCTGCATTTCTTTGTGGGAGGGCTCCGGGCCTAACGGGTCTGGGCCTCTAGGCCACGCCTCCTGAGGCAGGGACCAATCCGCGCGCTCGCTCAATGAGGACTGTCACGCCCCTCCGATGGGCACCCCCCCCCCCGCTGGGCCCTGGCGCGACCGCGCATGCGCGGAGAGGGCGTGCGTCGCTTCCGCCGGGCCCTGCGTGCGCGTCTCCGTGGTTGGCCCGGGTGCAGACCGCGGCTCCGAGGTGTCGGCGCTTCTCCGGCACTTGCCCTTGGACTGCATTTGGGAGCTGGAGTCTTTCCTGGTCAGTCTGGCGTTTGCTAGGCCCCGGGACGTGGGCTGGGGCGGAGTGCGGACTCCAGTTCCGAAGCCCCTCCCCATGGGGGATGGCGGGAATCCGCTGTTTCGTGCCGAAAGATTCTATCTAGTGCTGGAAATGGTAGAGACCCGTATTCTTAGGTTGTATTTAATTCGACAGTCTTTACTGAGCGCCAGGTAGTACAGTGGGAAAGGCAACAGAGCCCCATAACGCACAGAACTTCACAGTTGGGCGGTGTAAGTGTGATAAGGAGAGCACGGGGGGGGGGGTGGGGGGGGGAGAGGAGTTGAACTCAGGAATGCCAGAGGAAGGGGACCCAGGGACAGAAGGAGGAGGCCAGGGAAAGGGAGGATGTAGGGGGGCAGAGGTGGTAGGGTTCAGGGGGCAGAAATGGTCCCAGACGGAAGTCCAGCGATGGGAGAGGTTGAGTGTAGGACTCCTGCCCACTGCAGTGGAACTTGATGTCGGAGTCTGGGATAAACCTGGGCTCTGAACAGCAGTTTTCATTCTTCAGTCTTCATCCTGAATAAATTAGGGAGCCACTGGGAGATTTTTAATTGGGGAGTAACTGGATAATAACATTTATTGAGTGCATACAGTGGTTCCAGACTTTTCAACTGGAAGTACGTAGGGGAGAGAAGAGAATGTGTACTCCTCAGAGGTCCTAGGAGGCATATTCTGAACAGCCTTAACCTTCCAGGAGAAAAAATTTATTGAAATCTCTTTTTATGTTAAATACTTATGCAAGTTTTTAATGACATGCTACAATATATCCTTATTTTGGTGTAAAATGTTTCCTCAAACGCTCAAGTTACATGAATACTTTAGGACATTGCATCATATCTTTTGATTTTTGCAGTCCTTGACACGTCCATCATGTGCCCTTCTGTCCCTTCTCCCCCACACATACATAACCCTGACTTTCTATGTATGGAACACTGTTCACAATATATGTCTTATTTTCTTTAATCTTCCTATCAACCATTAGAGGCAGGTGTTACTCTTCATATTTCTGCAGTCAAGAAACAGGTTGAGAGCTTAAGAAAATTGCTCAAGTTCACAGAGCTAGTGAATTGAGGCATGTACAACCCCTTAGTTCTTGCCCTTCACCACTGCATTTCCAGGAATGAATTTGCAGCTGGAAATAGAAGGTTCAAAGCAGAGAGGACATTTAGAAAGTTGTTGAACTGGACTAATGGAAAGTGATGATTCCAACACTTAAGTTTTAGTAATGATGAAGAGAAGTGCGTGGATTCAAGACTGTAAAGGAGGTAGAAACGGCATTTGGCAATTGAATGGATGGGCGGAAGGGGTGGGAGAGCCTGCTGGGTACATCTGGATTGATGGTGCTGCCATCACTCTTAGGGATCTTAGGAAAAAGAGAACGTTGAGGGTTGTTAATTAGGGCTTGTTGGATTGAGATGCCCCTTGGATATTCAAGGGGAGCTGTCCTCTGAGGTATCTTGAAGAATTCCTCTTAGGATGAGAGAAAATTTGCCTCGACTTTTTTGCCACTATCAATTGTTTATGTCTCTTCTAAGGCATATCCTATATAACTTGTTCAAAGTGGGAGATGGTGGAATATGGACTCAAGATAAACCAGGAATATGGACCATCTTGGAAGCCTTTACAGTTCTTCTGGGGGTGATACTATATTTTACAATTCCAGTTGTTTTTGAAAAACATTTTTTTTGTGTGTGTGCTATCAAGTAACTTCTTTTCCTTTGATTGAGACATAATTGACATATAACATTATACTAGTTTCAGGTGTACAACATAATGACTCGATATTTGTATATATGTTGAGAAATGATCATCATGATAGGTCTAGTTAATGTCTGGCAATGTACATAGCTAATTTTTTTCTTGTAATGAGAACTTTGAAGAACTATTTTTAGTGACTTTCAAATATGCGATACAGTATTATTAGCCATAGTCACTATGCTTTTGACCCCCTTCATCCATTTCTTCCTCCCATCCTCCTACTCTGGCAACCACCAATCTGCTCTCTGTATCTGTGAGATTAGATGCAATATAATGATCTCAGTTCTCCTAATATTGCTCTATTGAGTCAATGCAATTCTAGTCAGGACCCCAACAGGTATGATTTTATTTTGATGGGAAATGACAATCATCAACAGGTTGATGGTGTGTTGTGGGTAATGGTAATTGGATGAGTTCCAAAACTATTCTTGTAGTATTGAGTACCAGGTGAACTGGTTAATAATGAGAATTTTTTTCAATAGATGGAGTTACACATATATTGATTATATATATATATATATATATATATGCGATTTGATATGTATGCTATTTTGTTGTATTGACAGCAAGCTTCAAAACGTGTCAAATTCGCTGACAATATTAACATCATAGATATTTTATGCTTAAAAATGTCAAATTTCATGTAAAAAAAAGCATTTGTGGGAAGTTTTAATTCATTACTTTGAAGAAAAGTGCTGCTGGAAGTTATTGTATACTTCGGGAAGTTTATGGTGAACATGCTCCATTTCAAGATGCTTGTGAACACTGATTTAAACACTTAAAAGTAAAAATCTCTCTCTAAACACTTAAAAGTAATGATTTCGATGTGAAAGACAAAATATCCAGATCAACCGAAAAAGTTTGAAGACCAACAATTACAAGCATTATTGGATGAAGATGTGTGTCAAACTCAAAAACAACTTGCAGAAAGATTAAACGTTGCTAAGCAAACAATTCCAATCATTTACAATCAAAGGGAAAGATTTTAAAGGAAGGGAAATGGATGCCACATCAACTGAACAAAAGACAAATGGAATACCGAAAAGTCATCACTAAAATGTTGCTTCAAAAGCACGAGATAGCCAAAACTGGTTTGGCTCAGTGGATAGAGCGTCGGCCTACGGACTGAGAGGTTCCCGGATTCGATTCCGGTCGGGGGCACGTACCTTGGTTGCGGGCACATCCCCAGTTCGGGGTGTGCAGGAGGCAGTTGATTGATGATTCTCTCTCATCGATGTTTCTGGCTTTCTATCCCTCTCTCTTCCTTTCTGTAAAAACTCAATAAAATATATTAAAAGAATAAAAAAGCACGAGAGAGTGTGGGGCTGTCTTTTTTGTATCCAATTGTGACTGGTTATGAAAAATTGATTTATTTTGAGAAACCCAAATGCACAAAATCATGGGTTGATCCAGATCAGCCATCAACATCAACTGCAAGGCCAGATCGCTTCAGAAAGAAGACAATACTCTGCATCTGGTGGGATCAGGAAGGTGTGGTGTATTTATGAGCTTCTAAAACCAGGTGAAACCGTTAACACTGATCGCTACCAACAACAAATAATCAATTTGGACCATACTTTGATCGTGAAACAACCAGAATGGGCCAGAAGACACAGCAGAGTAATTTTGCTTCATGATAACGCACCATCACACACTTCAAAACCAGTTAAAAGGTCTTGCCTGGGAAGTATTAACCCACCCGCCATATTCACCAGCCCTTGCTCCTTCCGATTACTACTTGTTCCCATCCATGGCACATGCACCTTCTGAGCAGCACTTCAAAATATACGAAGAAGTGGAAAATTAGGTCTGAATGGTTTGCCTCAAAACAGGAAAAGTTCTATTGGGATCGTATCCACAAATTATTTGAAAGATGGGGGAAATGTGTAGCTAACAATGGACATTACTTTCAATAAAGCATTTTTGATGTTTCTCTTGAAATTATTGTGTTTTCTTTGATTACAAATTCCACATTATTAACTGGTACACCTGGTAAATGAATAAATGTAATGTTGATGTTTAGAAAATCAGGGTTCTCAAATGGGAGAAAAGAACTGTGAATGTGGAATGGGATGAGAGGAGGAACACTGTGGCACTGATTTGGAATTGAAGATCATAATGAATTCATAATTTAAAAAATATAACATTTTTTGCCCTGGCTGGAGTGGCTCAGTTGGTTAGAGCAGCAGTCGCCATGGACCACTGGTTGGCGACCGCTGAGTTAGATCATTGTCCTGTGGATCAGAAGATCACAGGTTCAATTACCTGTACCTGTGTTGCGAGTTTGATCTCTGGTCAGGACACATAAGGGAGGCAACCAATTAATGTATCTCTCATGTGGGTGTTTCTATCTATCTCTGTTTCTCTCCTTTCCTTTTCCTCTCTCTAATATCAGTTTTTTAAAATCTAATTTAAAAAAATATGCCCTGGCCAGTGTGCCTCAGTTGGTGGAGCATTGTCCCATGCACCTAGTGGTTGCTGGTTTGATTCCCAATCAGGGCATATACCCAGGTTGTGGGCTCAATTTCCAGTAGGAGACAGCTAATCAATGTTTCTCTCTTTCCATCTCCCTCTCTTCCTAAAAATCAATTAAAATTTTGTTGAATAAAAATATAAAAATATGTACATTTTTTAGCACTGCAATTCTTTTTGTCCTTTGAATATATTTTGTTGAAGAACTAGAGTCAGAGTACTCTGTGTCTTAATAAGATTAGTTTGTATTTCAATTTTGAGCTGGCTTAATTTCAATTTCAATATGTAAGCCATTAATATGGTTCAAAGCCAAAACTAAAATCATGGGCAAGTTAGTGACTTCTCAGTGCCTGAATTTGCTAGTCTGGGTAGGATTGCCTAGAAGATTCAGTAAAGTGATAAAGACTGCAGAGAACTTAGCATGGCGCAGAACATATACAGCATCCAATAAATGTGAGCTGTTCTGGCTTTCTCCTTCCAGCCACTTCTCTTGCTTTTCCTGTGACCCCAGGCCATACATTTTGGGGTAGAAGTAGTCAAGTCTATATTGGGGCTAACTGAAGAAGTATATTTTGAGTTCTGATGCTTACTGTGGGTTTATTTAGTTTTTGTGTTTCTACCTTACATGCAGAGATGACTGACTGACTTGGAGTGGGAACAGACTTTGGGAAATGGGAGGAGCAAAGGAGGTATAAACTATAAGCTGGGAGGGAATTCAGGGAGCATCTATGCCACCTGAAAAGAATGCACCTAAGAAAGAACAACACTTAGAAGGACATTACTGGGCAGTCTAGCATATTCCTGGCAGCTTTGGGAGATGGACCAGCAGCAGGGATTAGCAGGCCTATATTGAAAAGGAGAAAATCAGTGCTTTGTGGGGTAATGTGTCTTCCAGCCTATAGGCAGAAGAGAAAGATTCAGACATTATCTTGCCTCCCTAACCCATATGCTGAGGAGAAACTTGGGACCAGAGCAGGGAAGACACTTGGCCAAGGTCACACATGGATTAGAGGCAGAATGAGGACCACCGCCTGAGCCTACTGACTGTCAGTCCCAACCTCCATGGTCACATTTCATAGGGAGCTAGCTAAGACAGGGATGTCTTCCCTCCACCCACCATCTGTCTCGGGTAAGATGTCATTAAGCTCCTTACATAGATTCTCCACAAATTTGTGGTAATTACCCATTTATATCTCCCAGGTTCTTTCCCCCTTTCCCTCTGCTTCTCAGTTTAAAGGAGATGGCTTCTCCATGTCCGCTGTCACATAGGGCTTGACACATAGAAAGTGCTCAGTAAACATTTGCCCTGTAAAAATACAAGTGAATACAGCAACATGGCAACATTCCTATAAGGGTACAGATGACCACAATACCCCCAGACTCAGCAGGACCCCAGAGAAATGTTCACATCTATGTTCACCAAGAGATGTGTACAAGGAGGTTCATTATAATAAAACTAGAGGCCCAGCTCATGAAATTCGTGTGCTGTATGGTCCCTAGGCCTGGCCTGTGATCAGGGCCATCTTCCCCAGCTGCCAGTAGCCGGTCCTGCCCCTCCCCATCCTCACCCCACCCCCCCAGTTCCCTGTTTGCCATCAGGCAGCCAGAGCCTGATCATATCATATATGATCAGGGGGACAAAGTATATATCCATACAATGGAATTCTATACAGTAGTGAAAGTGAATGAACAGTGGCTACATGTGTTAACATGGAGACATTTTCCAAACATGATGTGGACTGGTAAGGCAAATCACTAAGAATAGAATGAATAACAATACAAAGCTTTCAACACACCAGAATCAAGAGAGTTTTCTTGGTGAGAGGAAGAAGGGAAATTAGTTCAAAGAAAGGTACACAGAGGGCTCCAACTCCATCTGTGGTGTTTTATTTCTAAAGGTGAGTGCTGGGTAATGGAGGTGGTTGTATTATTCTTAATACCTTTATTGTATGTCTGAAATATTTCATTTTTATTTTATTTTTAAATCATACCTTATACTCCACTGTGTTTGGGATATAGCTCACAATAAATTTTAAAGAGAAAATATGCAAAAGGAACTTTTATATTACTAAGCAAGAACAGTATATTTCCTGACCTTAAAGTTACTGTATGACTTGACCAGTACATACTGTTACAGGTCAAGTCATACAGTAACTTGTACATACTGTTAGCTCCTTGGCCATATATGTCATTTCAGGTCATAGTGGAGGTGAGTGATCAGAGAACATAGTCATCACATAGAACCGAAGATGAAAAAGATGTTGCCAGGGAATCAGTGCTCCCATACACCCGTTCTTCAGAGTACATTATTCTGATGTTTCTAACGAAAATAAATGAATAAATTGTTAAACCAGAGAGATATTTTAAGAAACCTGAAAGCAAATAGAAGCTTATTTTTATTAACTCCCCCTTTTCCCTTTCTAGTTTTAATTAAAGATTTTAAAAAAACACACAAAACTAAGCATTATGAAAGTTTTATGAGTCAAATTTTGGATTTTTATTTTAAAAAAAAAATGCATTTCCCCCCAAAAGAAACAGCTTAACACTAAGCTGTGTTTTCTGGATATGAATGATATTTTTGAAGACTTCCCAGTTTTTAATTGTCCATTGTTTCCTAAACTGTATTTTTAATTTCATTTGCTCTCTCCTAGGGAATGAAGGATGGCAACACGCCGGGCATTAAAAGCTGTTTTGGTGGATCTCAGTGGCACACTTCACGTTGAAGATACAGCTGTGCCAGGCGCACAGGAAGCTCTTAAAAGGCAAGCTATCCTCCAGGTTCAGCTGACAAATGTGTTTGTAAGTGCCGATTTACCAAGGCAGATCGTTAGCTGAATGGCTGACCTTAAGATGGCGTTTCACCAGCTTACCATATATACGAAAACCGCCTTGGGTTTAGCTAGAAGATGTATGCATTGTAATATCTTCCAAACGTTGTTCTCTAAGCCTTTATTGGGTTTGGCCTTTTGATCTGTTCTTTTTGTTCTTTGTGTGCATGTTTTTTCCTAAGTCAGTAATGTAAATTCCTGAATGAAAACTCGAAGATTCTAAAATGTCAAAGGAAACAGCACTGGAAAAAAATCACAAATGAAGGAACCAACCACAAAGTAAAGCACACACATACACAAAGGCATAGTGCTGCCCACGCCCCTTTCACCTAAGATCTAGCATTAAGTGTGCAGCAGCTCAAATAAAATGTAATTGAGCGACTTGAAATTTCTGAATTATTTCTATCAATAAGATGTATTTGTAATGCTTTTGAAGGTTAGCGACTGTTTTATATTTCTGGTATCAGCCACAGTACTTAACGAGGATACATAGTAAAAGCAAACTGAACCTATCCCGGCCAGTGTGGTTCAGTGATTGAGTATAGACGTAGGATCCAAGAAGTCACTGATCCAGTTGGGGCACATGCCTGGATTGCAGACTGGATCCCTAGTAGAGGGCATGCAGGAGGCAGCCAACGGAGGATGCTTCTCATTGATGTTTCTCTCTCTTTATTCCTTTTTCTTCCTCTCTCTAAAAAATCAATAAAAACATTTTTTTAAAAGTAAACTGAATGTGAGTGTCCTGAAAAAAAAAAAATCAGTACAATAGTACTGTTAATTGGTATTAAATACCTTCATATTAAAATTATTTAGAGAAGTTTTGAAAGTCAGCAATACTTAGCATGTGGTGTTTATTATTTTCCCACCTTAAAATAGTCTCAGGAGCTCTAGTGACTAGTATCACAACACCAGGTATACGGGCCAAAAACGGACTCAGATCTTGCTTGCATTCTCTCAAGGAGCTTACCTTCGATTTGGGAAATCAACAAATACAAAGAGATTTATGTATCTGATAGGCATCATTTGGAAGCTGTCAGTTTAGTTAGGAGTCATGATGTTCATGTTACAGGTTTAATATGAACCATGTTGTTTAACCATTTGTACGCCATAAGTGTCTATAGACGCAAGCGGTGGACCTTTTTTAAATTCATAATATCATGGCAGTTAACTGGTTAAAGCCAAAAGGAAGTCAGATGCACAGTTGGACTTTCTCTTGACTTCTTGACACTGTCTCTTAATTGGGCTTTCTTCGGGAAGTAGCTTTTACTGCTCTAAATATAAGCTTTTTACTTTGTACTGAAGACAAATCTTTTTATTTCTGGTGAGCAATGAATGAAACCACTAAGCAGCCATGTAACTATGAGCCAGCCATTCTGGAGGGGCAGGAGCCCGCGAATTACACATCCAGAGACATCGCTATACTGTTATGGCTGATTTTGGTTTCTATAGAAACAAACAGGCTAAGAGAAGTTGAGGGACCAGTAAAAAGAAAAGTTTTTTTTAAAAAAAATCCTCATTAAAAATGATATGGTTATTTCAGTACTTCTACTTGTTCATTTTTAGGATAATAGTTAACATTGAAATAATCAGTTTCTTTTGAGAGATATACCGCCAAGTTTAATGTGTTTTTAAGAAAAGCTACCACACGGATATTATAGAGGCAACCATGATTACAGTGAACTATTTAATCTTACAAATTTAGTTAATGTTCTTTGGGTGAATACTTAAAAAAAAATCTCTACTGTTTTATTTGCTTGCTTGTTTTCAGTTGCATTTAGTGCTTTTCCACCTTGTATTCATTTGGGGCAGGCACAAAATAAAAAGCAATAGGGTATTAATATAAAATTTTAATTGTAGCTAAAATAAAATTATTTTTAGGTTTTTGGATTAAAACACTTTCGGACTGAGAAAATAATTTTCATTTTTAAAGAAAGCTAGACTGTCATGAATTCTTCCTCTGATATCCGATTGCCAGTTTAGGTTCCGAAAACAGATCACAGAATCAAAACAATTCAATATGTTAAGAAGTTCAAGGGAAAAACACATTTTATTTAAAAATAAAATAAAATATTTTCTTTGATATATTGTCCAGATAGATTCTGTTTATAAATTTGGGAGCACATCTTCTGATTGTCTAAGAAGGAAAAACAACATCTTGAGGTGTCTTCTGTTCTCTAGTATAGGAGATCAAGTCCTGTACCAGGACATAGATTGGAGTCCTCGTCTCAGCTCTACTGCTACCCAGCGGTATGAAGCTGAGCGGGTCACTTATCTCCTCTAGGCCTCAGTTTTCTCCTTGTATAAGAAGAGAGGGTTGCACAAGTAGATAATCTCTAAGGTAACTTTTACCTCTCATATTCTGTGAGTATAATGGTTACTAAGCTTGGTGTGTGTTTGTTTTTCACTTCTTTGATAAATCCCTGCAATAAAAATTCAGTTGAAGTACAGAAGCTCTCAAAAAAGTAGACACAGCTTTTACAATTTACTTTGTAGCCTTTGGCAATAAAGTGGTCCAGACGGTGTGAATAATATGTAAGCAATTCTGGGTAGATAACAAAAAGATTACTGGTAATAAAAACATTTACTTGATGACTTAGCCTTCATCATCATCATCAAATTGGCAAGTGCTACCAATTTAGGAGATCTTATGGGGCCAGATTAGAATGTAAAAGCTGCCTGTTGACATCTGAATTTACTTTTTCCAGGCTACGTGATGCTTCTCTAATAATTAGGTTTGTGACCAATACAACCAAAGAGAGCAAGAGAGACCTACTGGCAAGGTTGAAAAAGTTGGAGTTTGATATCTCTGAGGAGGAGATATTTACTTCTATGATTGCAGCCAGGAATTTGGTAAAGGAGAAACAAGTCCGGCCCATGCTGCTAGTTCACGACCGGGCACTGCCTGATTTCAAAGGTGGGGAAACTGCCAAGATTTAAAAATTGGTTCTTCATATCTTTGTAAATCATTCTTAAACTGAATATTTAGATGTATTTATTCAGATTTCTTCCTATTATTATTGAAAGGGTCAACAGATCTCTTGAATCTAAATTGGTTTTCCTCAAACTTTTTCTGACCATACTCCACAGTAAGTGAAACACATTACATAGTAACCTAGTACATATATGTGTGTGTTTATATATATGCTAAACAATACTTTTACTGTATGAGAAGAACCCTGTTTTCTGTTTGTTTTACTTGCGTATTTGATTTTGATGCTATTTAGAGCTCTCCAAATTAGTTTTGTAATCTAATGGTTCATGGCCCACAGTTTGAGAAAACACAGTTCAAAATTACTTTGAGTATTATAATCCTTGATCCAAGAGCTACTGTATTAATTTAATTAAATGAGATAATTCATAATCGCCTTATTTAAAAATTGGTGTCATTCTGTATAGTATGAAATTTTAGCAATGATTAGGAAATATTTCAATCAAACTGTTTTCTCTTTGAGTAAATTTTAAAAATATATATATTTTATTGATATTTCACAGAGAGGAAGGGAGAGAGATAGAGAGCTAGAAACGTCAATGAGAGAGAAACATCGACCAGCCGCCTCTTGCACACCCCCTGCCGGGGATGTGCCCGCAACCAAGGTACATGCCCTTGACCGGAATCGAACCTGGGACCTTTCAGTCCCCAGGCCGACGCTCTATCCATTGAGCCAAACCGGTTTTGGCTCTTTGAGTAAATTAATAAACTCTGGAAAAATATCCTAGTTTTATGAAACTTTGCCACATTATTTTGTTTTGTAATTTGAATGAAATAACACAATATAGAAAAATGAGTATAAAACCATGTGATGGGTATACAAACAATGATTAGGGACATTCCACATGTATCTACAATGTATTTTTGTCTCTGGCTTAGCTGAAGTACTATAAAACATTATATTAATCAGGTTTTTCTCTCTTGACTTTATTTGAAGAAGGTTAAGATTCTAGTGGATGAGCAGTGAGCTGCAGTTGGGATATATAAGCAGAGTTCATAATAAGAAATCTTTGTCGGTCAGTCCAGGAACATCCTTATGTATGTGAAAATACACAAAGTAGATGGGTTTTTGAAAGGCAAGAAATTTCTCCTCTGTTATTGAATATCTTTGCTAGTGGTAGATGGAGTTAATAGAAGGAAAACAAAAAACTTTAACTATAGCCAACAGTTTGGTTTTCTTCCTTCAGCAAACTTTAACCAATTACTCAGTACTCATGGATGCTGGTAAGGAGGAAATAGGAAAGCTGGCTCTCTACTTTTCCTATTTCTTTCCCTTACATTTTGGTGGAATTGATATGAAAAATGCTTTAAGGCAAGCAGTAAGAGAGGCAAATAGGATTGGCATATGGGTAATCTACAGAAAGAACCATCTGACTTTTAGTAACCGTGTTGGTGAATATATTTGTTAGGTTGTCATATTTGAAGTCTTATTATCAGGTACCAAGGCCTTAAAATATACCTAAATTATGGAGTGATATTTGTGACACTAAAAGGAGATGAGGCATTATCTAGAAAACAGCAGAGTCTACAGTGCATTCCATGTTTATCATGAATATGTTAATCTCAGCTGTCAGTTGGAGTGTCTAATTTCCCTTGCCTCTTAGATTTTCATTTCCTCATCAGTTGCTATTGATCTGATACCTCATAGGGAATTCATGGCTGTTCTTGTTGATTGTAATCAGTAAAGCTTTTTGAAGTTAGAAATTACTTGTTTGAGAACATCAGGTGACAAGTTTCAACTCAGATTCTAGTTAATGAGTAGCTGTAAAACCATGCAAAAGCAATATGCAAAAATACTAGGAGGACTTTTTCTTTCTTTAAGTATCTCGTTCACTATTGCCAAAGTACACAGAGCAGGATAATCTCTTAAACTTCAGATTAATTGCTACAATAAAATTTTGTACTTGGTTTACTAAAACTCTTTATTATAAAATGTAACATTATTTTTAATTGCATTTTTCAACAATCATATTTTTTCATTCCCAGGAATACAAACACATGATCCTAATGCTGTGGTCATAGGATTGGCACCAGAACATTTTCATTATAAAACTCTGAATGAAGCATTCCGGTGAGTCTCTAGCTATTTAACTATTTATTTTTCATCTGGTCATATACTTCTTTCATTCCTTTCTTGAATCTTTGTCATGTATGTTATACATGTTTTACTTTCTAACCACCTAGGTTGTACACAAGGACACACATTTTCAAAATCACTTTAAGATCAATATCAAATATTATTTACTAGAAGTGGGGTGCATGAAATTCGTGCAGAGCCTGCACCCTCTCCAATCTGGGACCCCTTGGGGGATGTCTGACTGCCACTTTAAGCCTGATCCCAAGGTTGTAAGCAGCCATCTTGTGAGGGTGTGAGGGTCAATTTGCATATTTCATCTTTATTATATAGAATTATTATCCTGCTTAGTTTTAAAAAATTATCAATATGTTAAAATGAGATGATCTTGGTTTGTTTGTTTTCTATAGAATCAGTATTCTGGAGCAGAAATCCATAATAAAATTGCATCTCTTAAAGCTAGCAGTTTTATCTTTTATCATCACTTCTATGATTCTCCACTGATTATGCTAATTTCTAACAGAAAACAGCATCAAGGCTAATGCCCCCCAAAACAGTAAACGTGACTCTTCTTTCAGTGAGAATCCACGCATTTGACCATACTTGCAAAGAAATTATACTATGGGCGCTAATGGTAGTCTGAACTGGAATAGTAATAGGGGTGAAGAAAACCAGATTCAGGTAGTATCCACATGACTTGATGAGTGATTCAGTTTAGGAAGTGAAGAAGGGCAGTGAGTCAGGGAGGCCATCATATTTCTCACCTGGGCACATGTTAATGGAGAACACTCCCTGTATGGGGTCCCGGAGGCAGTAAGTTCAGGTTGGGGCTGTTTGGCATGTGGGACATCTAAGTGGAGATGCTCCAATGGCTATTGGTTGAAATTGGTGGAAACACAACTAACACATAAAATGTTATAAATCTTCAGTAGTGATGTGTGCATTTTACTTTTATGAACTTTTGCTGCTGCATACTGGTTATACTTCCTAAGATAAACTGGATCAGAATTTACTTACAAATCTGATCTACAGTGAGATTGTGACTTTTTCCCTTGGATTTTTCTCATCTTTCATCTTACCTTGTTTTTTTACTGCTTATCAAACCATTAAACAGTATATATTATTTTTAAATTTATGACAAGTAGCTCAAAATATTATATAGGGATACATTGAACTAGCTTAAAAACTTTTTAAAATGGTTTGATAAATTTTATGGGTATTTAATGTCAAGAATGCTATAAAAACATCATTTTCTTACAGTAGAAAGATCTACAAGAATCATTCAAACTTATATTTCATGTAGTATTCATTTATTGATGTTTATGTTCTAGAATCACTACAAGCTCAAACATCTGGGCACATTATTTGCTGTTAATCTTGAAAATGGCTGTCCTCCTGTACAATCTGTGTGGCCAGAAATAGCACCTTTTTCCCTGTGTGCATTTTAGAGCCTCAGTTAATGGAATCTACAGCTACTCAATGCACTTAGTCATTGTGATAGTCTAGCCTTTGTTTAAAAGTAACATACTCGATTTTTACAGTTGCTCAGTATCCGCTTACTGTAGTTATTATCTGGAGGTCCACTGCTGTGCCACATGCGTGAAGAAATATGTGGGAGTATGTGGTGTTAAAATTTCTTTTGCTTTACCTACTTCAGTTATTCTGTGGCTTCTTGGGGTTGGGGTGGGGGCAATATTATATCACCTGCTCCTTAAGTAAGGTTTACAGCTATTCCAAAATTGGTTTTCATTTGAAATAGAGAACCTACTTCCGAATTTACTCCTACTATCTTTTATTCATTTCTTTAACCACAGAATTCAAGGAGAAGGTATTGATTGATTTTAGCTAGTAATTTGGGAAGGACATATTTAATAGGTCTCTGCTTTAGATGAATGCTTGGCTCAGGGTAATAAAAATGTATGTTGACATAATACTGACTTTATAATTGCTCGGATGCTGTCTAATTAGTACACTTCCCTAACCATATTGATTTTTTTAAACACTACACTTTGAAGCATTACAGTGCACTTATAGGTCAACTCTAATTTCACAAATGCACTTAACAGCTGGGTGGAGAGTTAACAGAAGGATTTTAGGTCTTGCCCTTCTTTGCATATTGATGTCTCCACAGAGACTGTGCCTTCCAACCAGTGACTACAGCTGTTTGGATTGTAAGTGGCAAATATAGACATCTCAAATGAACCACCGATTAGTTAAATTACTGTTCGGGTTGATAATGAGAATAAACATTGGATTTTAAACCCCATGGCATAGCTGCCTTGAACACCAGCTTCAGAGGCCTATTGCCCTCAGGTGGATGCATTAGCCTTCCACATTACACTGCCTCTTATTTACTATTTCAAGCGGGTAGGCCCCCCAAAATGCATAGTACAGTCTGGCTGTAAATATGTCCTAAGTGTTTGAATGAATTGAGTATACTGCATTCTAGAGATTGATTTTTAAAGAAGAAATAGACATGATTTGGGGCGGTTGGATTCTAGAAAACATTTAAATTCTAAGAGCCATTGGTGTCTTTTTTTCCTTTTACCTACTACTAAAATATGCAAGGGATAATATAACAAACATCCTTAAACCTATCAAGCAGCTCCAGAAATATAAATTATTGACATATATGATATCCCTGCATATCCTTCTCTAATTTTATCACCCAAAACCCAAAAGTAATCAGGATTCTGAATTGTGTTTATCATTTACATGCATTTTTTAAATACTATAACGTATTTATAGGTATTCCTGAACAGTATATGGTATTACTTTGCATGTTTTATACTTTACTTATCAATTGCTTTCTTCCCTAGTAATATTGTGTGACTCATCAAAATGAATATATCTCTGGTGTATTCATTGTCACAGTTGCAGTACAAGCTTGTAGCAAGGTCTTTTTCATCTTCGGACCTCAGTTTGGACTTGACCATTTTAGTAATGGACCAATTACTACTAAATTTAATTATCTCTATTAGGAAGAAGGCTACCTGGGCAAGCAGATCACTTAATAATTTAATTTGAACTTAGCATTAACAAGATTAAAAAAATATCGCAGCACAAAAGAAATATGTCTTCATTGTGGAAAATTATATTTGCTCAAAAGAGAATAAACAAAATTCTTCAATCTAGCTAGTTTGTTTCCATGCATATATCTATTTAGGCAAAAAATGAGAAGCTATATATATATGTATACTATGTGGTAATTTGCTTTTAAAAAAAAACACCCAATGTTATGTTGTGCATGTTTTTCCACATTCTTAAATATTCTTTGAAAACATGTTTGATTCCCATAGCATATTCCACTCTCAGAAGTGCAATTAATTGAATAGCCAGGTTCCTTATTGTTGGTTATTTCCAGGTTTTTGAAGTTAACTTAAAAAAAAAAAAAAAAAAAACCTTTGAGAACATTAGTTAAGCAATATTTATGTTTGTTCCTTAAATTTTTTTCAGAAGTATAGTTGTTGGATCAAAGGAATTTTGAGGAAAAACTGCATGGAATAGCTTAACCTAGAAAAAGTTCAAGTTTGTTTTTTTTTAATAAATTAAGAGCAACTTCTCTCCAGCTTCTAGAGGAGCTTATTTAAAATGTTATTCTAGCCCCAGGCAGTTCGGCTCAGTGGGTAGGGCCATGGTCCCAGCACTGAAAGGTCCCGGGTTCCATTCTGATCAAGGGCACATTACCTCAGTTACAAGCCCATGTAGTAGGTGACTAATCAATATGTCTATTTCACACCTGTGTTTCTCTATCTCTGCCTCTCCCCCTCCCTTCCACTCTCTCTAAAAAGCAATGGAAAAGTGTCTTCGGGTGAGGATTAACTAAACAAACAAACTAGTTATTCTATCTAAAAATAAGTAACATCACAACTTTCACATTTAAATGCAAGAGGTGAAAGGCTGCTTAAGAGCAATGTTTTAAAGATTCAAAATGACTTAATTTTGAAGTTAATGATTTCTTTCCTATAATTATTACAAGGTGTGAGAATCCTCAAAAAGTCTTAGAGATGTGCAGAAATTAATTTTTTTGTTTTTCAGGAGGAGATTCTTATCACCATAAATGGTTTCTGTGGAATGTTAGATTGCTTTTCTTTTCCAATCTCCTCAAGAAAAAAATTAAAAGTTAATTGTTCTAATATGTTCAATTCCTTAGAAAGGGAAGAAGAGTAGGGGAGAAAAAAAGGTCTAAAACTATGACTTCAGTTATTACTGCATTTGTACAGAAACTCCTGCATCTTTTCTAAGTATTTAGAGTCCTGAGCATGAGGAATTCCAGAACAGTGTGACAGCAGGACTCACATTAGAAATATTTCTGTGAGTTTTATCCATTTTGAAAGTGCTGACCGCTACTTTGCAATTTCTTAATTCAAGTCCAGACTATGAAAAATTGTTTAAGACTTAAGAACTTGAGTTGTTTAAAGTATACCATTAGTATATGCAAGAGAACCACTTTATATGTCTATTTGAAATCCACAGAGTACAGAATGGAGTTTAATATCTGTCACTAACTGCTCTTATTTTTTAATTTGGGGATATTGTTACATGATCAAGGCAACTTTTGCTACTCTAAATAAAAGTTGCAGTTTAAAAAGCCACAAATATATTCTGTTACTTTTTTTATTAATCTTTAACATACACAGTAAAGTACACACATTGTCAGTGTACAATTCAGTAGCATTTTACACATAGATATATACCTGTATAACCCTCTGATCAAGATCTAGAACATTTCCAGCACTAGAAGGCTTCCTGCCTTATAATCCACTCTTTCCTTAAGGTAACACTACTGACTCCTGTCAGGATTGCCGGTTTTTAGTCTTCATATGAATTAAATCATACAATTGTATAATTTTTGTCTGTTGTTGAGATTTATCCAAGTTGTTGCAGGTAGCAGTACTTTCTGGTTGTTTTGTTTCTTATTTATTTTTGTTGTGTAGTAGCCTATTATATGACTGTCCCACAATTTATTTATTGTTCATTTGGATGGTTTCCAGTTTGGGCTGTTATGAATGCTCGTCAATATGTCTTTTGGGGGATATATGTGCTAATTTCTCTTAGGTCTGTAGAGCAGTGGAATTACTGGGTAATAGTACTTGTTTAGCTTTAGTAAATATTGCTGAACAATTTTCTAAAGTCATTATAGCAAGTCATATATTCCCACTGGCAATGAGTGTGAGTTTCAGTTGCTCCAAATCCCCACCAGTCTCTGACCAGTCTGTGTAATTGCAGCTCTTCTGTTTGGTGTGTATATGGTATTTTACTGAGTTTCCGTTTGTGTTTCCCTGGTGAGTAATGTTCTTGAAACATTTTCATGTACCGTATTGCCGGCGTATAAGACGATTTTTTGGCCCTGAAAAATATGCCTCCAAGTGGGGGGTAGTCTTATATGGCGAGTATATAACAAACTCTGTATTTTGAGTGGAAATGTTAGGGGGTCATCTTATACGCCCAGTCTCTTATACGCCGGCAAATACAGTATTTTTCAGGGCCAAAAAATCGTCTTATACGCCGGCAAATACGGTACTTATTGACCAGTGGATAATTTCTTTGCAGTGTGCCCATTCAAATCTTTTACCTTTTCTGATTGGGTTGTACTTTTCTTACTGATTTGTGTATATGATGAAACTCATTATATATACATGGAATATATATATATATTCCCTGCCTTTTTGTGCTCTTAAAGTATGAGAACATGATGTTCTTAATTTTGATAGAGTCCAATTTGTCAAAATGTCTAGTTGTGCCAAGGTTGAAAAATCCTGATAGTTTAGTCCCTTCATTAATAAGAAACCTAGGCCCACATGAAGTGATTTGCTGGCACCTAGTTTCAGAAGTATGGACACTACATTCTGGACCAGAAAATACCGTGGGGCTGGTGGAGACAGCACTGTGCCTTGTAGGATATTTAGCAGCATCCCTGGCTTCTGCCCACTAGATGCAAGTAACACCCTCTTTTCCCAGTTGTGACAACCAGAAAGTCTTAGGCGCTGCCAAATGTCCCTGGAGAGCAAAACTGCCCCTGGCTGAGAACCACCGAGCTAGATGTTTGCCTAAGAGGTTCTGCTGTGGCCCCGCCCTCACTAAGATTTCTCAGTTTGTTCCGTTGCCCACACGGAAATCACAGCCAGCGTTTTTTGCATCAGGCCTTTGTGCCCTTTTTTCCTTGCTTCTTGCACTTCGGTGGTTTTATAGTTAGATATAGACAGAAAATTATCAGGATATTTCCTTCTGATACATTATTTCTGGTATCAAAAACAGCCAACCCTTTGCTGGCCTGTCTAGTAGATATAAAAACACTCCCAAGTATTGGGTTGTCTATTTTTGATATTTCAAAAAATGTCCTATATAATAAAGAGCCAATATGTAAAGGTCATCATGCCCTCACACCAGAGCTGGGGGACCTAAGGCTGCGCCCCCCACCCTGCAGGGCTTGACGGGGGTGGGGTTGGGCGGGGAGGGGGCTGGCCGGGTCTGTCTCACGGGATTTTGAGGCTTGCACCGGTGGATGGGGACTTGACTCTGGGTCCCGTGGCTCGCCCCAGACTCTGACAGAGGGGAGATTTTCATATACATTTTACTACTTTTCTTTCATCTCTGACACTTCTATTATAGAGAAAGGGCAAATAGCAATATTAAAACATTTCCTCTAATCCCTTTTAATGCACATGAGTTTCGTGTACTGGGCCACTAGTTTAACTATAAAAGTTCTTCTAATCTGTTTCCTAGAAAATGTTTACTTTTCAGTCTGTCCTAAATATGCTTGGCTCTTCAAAGACTCGGTAAAGCTTATGCCGTGCAGAGGATGATAGCAGCAGGAACCGCTTCCCCGAGAGGTGCCTCTTTTCCAGCCTCGTGCAGTCCAGCTTCCACTTAGAGACATGAAGGAGCCCACAGCCTCAGCCCTTTCAGGGAAGGCACTAAAGCACTGCCTGGGAATTGAGTACACACATCAATCAGGCTGATAAGTCTTATCCCCAGTTAATACATAATAAAATATTAACAAAGCCAAATCAAATGAGTTTTTAGTTTAGCTATGTAAGTGGAAAGCAATTTTGAGGTCTGTTGCATAAAGAATTCCAGTTCCGTGGTAGAGTAGAAAATAAATGGGATTGGGGGTGGGTGACAAGAAGGGAGATAGATAAATCACCCGTTATTATCTCCTGGCTATCAGCTGTGGTTCTTTAAGGCCAGCATAGTGGCTTTGTCAGGTTTCCTAACAGCCAGATTTTAAGGTCTGCTTTAAGAAATAAACTTGTATTAATATTAGTGAATAAATTTGAAGGATCTATCCTGTGCTGTGAGCAATTTGTAGTAACTAACAGAATGGCCCTGTAATAGTCCAGTGTTGGTTTTTACTTAATAAAATATTTAATCATAAATGTCTGAATTCTGCATATCCCACAGGAAGGCATTTCCATGCCCACCGACAAAAATAATTTAGCACTTTCATAGCTGAGCGCTTAATTACTCATAATTGTGAAGGGTAAGATGTGATGAGTTCTTTCTTGATGTACATACTAAATATTTTAACTAAGTAGATGGTTTAAAGTAAATTAATTTTGTGAGATCATTCATTACATTGGTTAAAAGCAGTATCAGTGTATCATGTCCTGTATTCCATTAGATGATAATATTGGTGTCACTCTTTTGCTATGAGACTACAGGCTGTACCGTTGGAATGGATGGCAGATTTTTTTGAATGGGGGTTGGGTGGTGAGTATTAAGAAGTTGTTGGTGGGGTCTTTTTGGTTTGTTTTATGTTTTGCCTGAGTCACTACTGAGGATTCTTAACTAAATGTAGAGATTGGTTATCAAATTAATGGTAAAATGCTCTGTGCTCTTTATTTGGTATGAGAATAATTATCCTAATATCAGGACAACAAAAGAGATGTGGCAGTAAAGGCTCTCCCTTAAACCTTGGTGTGTTCTTCAGGGAAGGAGGTCTGATTTGCAAAATAATGTCAGAAGCAGTCAAAAGGTAGAATGAAGACGTAAAGGTTCAAGCAGAAAGTGTTTGTAAAATGCTCTTATTACAGTTCTGAATTAGAAAGAAACTTAAATATTGGAGTAGAGAAAACAGGAAGTCAGGCATTTGGGAGTTAGCTGAATATGTCACTGCAGCAACAGTTGTGATACTGGAAAGGGCTCCAGAGCCACCTGCTTACCAGAGGGAAGGTTAAAACAACTTGTCTCATTAAGTTAAGCTTCTTCCCTTGAGTGTCTTATTTAGCTTTACTTCTCTTAATTCTCTTTCCCTGGTGATTCTGGTAAAGTGTCTGAAACCTCTAAAGGTAAAAGGTTGAAGCAATCCCAAATTTAATAATCTATCACCTTTCTTCAGTGTGTTTGAGTTTAATTCCCAGCAGTTCTTAGAGAATTCATTAGAAGATAGCAAGTCATTAAAAGTTAATAAGAAACTCTTTGTTTCTGTGAATGTGAAGACTGTAAAACCACTTTGTAAGTCTGACATTCTTTTCCAATCACAAAGGCCTTGCTTTTAGCCAGTCTCCATTTTCTCTGACTCTTTAGGTTAGTCCTGGAAGGGGCACCTCTGATAGCAATCCACAAAGCCAGGTATTACAAGAGGACAGATGGCTTAGCCCTGGGGCCCGGACCATTTGTGACTGCTTTGGAGTATGCCACAGATACCGAAGCCACAGTTGTAGGAAAACCAGAGAAGACATTCTTTTTGGAAGCACTGCGGGACACTGGCTGTGGACCTGAGGAGGCCGTCATGATAGGAGATGTAAGTAGAAGAGCCCAGGAAATGCCCTGAGTTCACCTGCCATGCTGGGCTGAGCCAGCGTGGAAGCACTGCTTCACCCCCACGCCGACTCTGCTGCTGACGACATCAGATGGAGAGAAATGGCTGCCTCTAAGTCAGGCTTCAGGTAGACGTGTAGTGGTATTCTTCTAAAGAACTCACATTTTGATGATTTCTGACATTCTCTATAGCAGTGGCTCTCAACCTTTCTAATGCTACGGCCCTTTAATACAGTTCCTCATGTTGTGGTGACCCCCAACCATAAAATTATTTTCATTGCTACTTCATAACTATAATTTTGCTACTGTTATGAATCATAATGCAAATATCTGTGTTTTCCGATGGTCTTAGGCGACCCTGTTTGTTAGTGGTTCTCAGCCTGTGGATCGTGACCCACAGGTTGAGAACCTTCCTGTAGAGCCTAAGGCCATTGGAAAACACAGATATTTACATTATGGTTCATAACAGTAGCAACATTACAGTTATGAAGTAGCAATGAAAATAATTTTATGGTTGGGGGTCACCACAACATGAGGAACTGAATAAAGGGTCACGCGTGACAAAGGTTGAGAACCACTGCTTTATATATGATGAGATATGTATAATTCAAAAGACCATTAAATGCAAGTCAATCAAATGCTTGATAAGTGTTTTTAAAGAAAACTTGACAGAAATTTAGATTTTTCTAATATTATGCGGGGAACAACCTATACCAAAAGAATTCTATCATTACTGATTTTTTTTCTTAATGTATGCTATATGGAAGAACTTCCCAATGTGTCACAAATAGCTACAGGTATTGATTGCCTCGGCCCTTTGAGTGGCAGGTCTGGACGTTTGGAGACTCTAGCTGTGAGCACCTTGTCAGTTTACTGTAGTGTCTTGGGGAAACATCCACGTGTGCCGTGAGGAAGAAGGAGCTAGAAAGCACACTGCCTTGTGTCAAATAGGTGGCAGTGATTACTAGTATATTTTAGTTATAAATAATAACTTGTTAGGCTGGAAGGGACCATCAAGATTGGTCTGAATCTCTCCATTTTCTGACTGGAAAACTGAAAAATGGAGCCGGAAGTCTGCATGCCTCCATTCCTGTAGCTAATTAGTGGCACAGCTGGAAGTAAAGCTTGAGGCTCTGGACGCCCGCCAAGACAAACTGTAGATCTCTTGCTTTCTTAACTTGTGATGGTGCAAGTGTTTCATGGTTCTCCTGATACCCTCTTTCACTTCGGTGTTCATCTCACACTGAATAGGATAGTCATTGAACTTGGTATTGTTTTCAAAAGCTATCTTTTCAGTCACATCTATTCTTCTTGGCAAGTCTTTATCTGACTTTCCTAGGCAGATATGTGTTTGAAAAGTGGTTATTGGAGTTTTTTATTCCAGAAGATACTGGTTTGGGGACAGGGTGGGAGGCGGGAAAGGCATGCAATAGAAGCTTTGTGCAAGTCCTTTGTTATCCCAGACAGTGGCGGTTTCTTCCCTCCCTTTATTTGTCCACTTTTCCCCACCTCCCTTCCTTCTCTTCCATTCCCCCATCTTCACTGCTTCAACAGGGAAAGTTTAGATGCAACAGAAGAGATTTTAAGTCAGGCTTTGAATGACGATTTTGACGTCCTAAAACTTATTTCCAAGGGCTGTTGTTGAATAATATTAATGATTTTAATGGAAAAATGTTTTCTTCAGGCATGATCTGAATGAAACTTGCATATAGATATGAGATAGCAGGATTGATTTTCTTGATGTTTCTCCCAATTCTTGGATTGTATTACCTTGTGTTTATCATCACAATCAACCAAGCGTATTCATCCCCATCATGAGTTAAGAATTGGAAAGAGGACCTCCTTTTCTAACTGATCTGTTGTTCCCAAGTGTGAAGTGAATGTCAGACAGTCCCACAGTCTAAACATACTGATTTGACTTGATTGCAGCTGTTAGGGATAATCAGATGGAAGGTAAGGATAATATATTACACTAGAAGTCCATTACACAATATTCGTGCAAGAATAAGCCTTCCTTCCCCTGGCTTTGCTCCTGGCTGCCCGGGAGCCTGCAAGTCCTCGCTCCCCGCCAGAGCACCGCTCCTGTAGCTCCCTCTGCCTCCCTCATAGCAGGCATCCTGCCCCTCCCTGCTGCTCTGCACCTGCATATGCAAACCAAACCACCATATTTGTCGGGTTAATTTGCACACTCACTCCTGATTGGCTGTGGGTGTAGTGGAGGTACGGTCAGCTTACATGTTTGTCTATTATTAGGTAAGAAGATGGGCAGCAGAAAAGCTTTCTTCTGAGTCTAGTTCACTCACTGTTTGCAATTGGAGCATCCACTTTAAAAGCTGCCAAATGGATAGAATGCTTTTTCCATGATCTGTTTTGAGAGAAGATCGATGCACACACGTGGCAAAATTGAAGAACTGTGACTGTGCTCTTTGTGTTTGGTACGAGAATGACTGCCCTGTGGTACACCTCCCACCTCTGTGACTCTTCCCTTCCCAGATGGTGTGCTGCCTCAGACTGTTACATGTCAATTTACCCATGTTTACATCTTCCTGTCTTTTATTAAAAACAAACAAACAAGCATGGGGTTACAGTTGGCCATCCCCCAGCCTAATAAGTCAAATCAGTTGGTTGGTAGGGTTTTATCAGCAAGTACATTGAAGACCTGGTACTAAATGCTTTCTTTGTGCTTTCTAGGATTGCAGGGTTGATGTTGGTGGGGCTCAGGATGTTGGCATGCTGGGCATCTTAGTAAAAACTGGTATGTATCTTCTGTATAAGCCTTCTCTAAAACAGGATGGTGGAATACAGAGTTGCTTAAAGGAAAGTTCTTACAGAAATAGCAAAGCCAAATCACTGAACACTGTAATTCTCTTTCTGCCACAAAGCTAAAATAAAATGGTCTTAGGATTGCAGGGAAAAAACACATGGGAGGGCCCATGCTGTGCAATACTCGGAAGATCGGGAAGCCCATTCACTTATCCGTCCAGGGAAGCCCAGACTGCCACAGGGAGTGGGTCAGGCAGGAGGGATGGTGGCCTGCTTCATTCACTCATCCAACATTATTGAGCACCAGCTGTATGCCTGACACAGTGGAGGTGCTAGAGCTATCACACATATGTAAGCCACTGTGTCAATATGAACTTTGTAGAAAGCCCACTTGTGGCCAGCGTATGCAAAAGCATCCTGCGAGCCCTTATCAACATGTCCAAGAAACTTGCCTTTCACATATTTGCCCTTAGACCATGGGCTGCAGGGATTAGGTGATAGAGCAATAGTCATTGACTTCCTCAAGCCTCTTCCTCAAGACCTCAGCTGAAGCCATGTTTTGTAATTCTTCTTTCCCTTTTTATTTTATTTTATTTTATTATTTTTTTAATATTTATTGTTGAAAGTATTACAGATGTCTCCCTTTTTTCTATTTTTACTCCCTCTATCCTGTACCCTCCTCCCCCAGGCCTTTATTGCATTATTGTCTGTCCATGGGTTATGCATATATACATATAAGTTCTTTGATTAATATCTTCCCAACCCTTCTTCCTCCCTCCCTACTTCTTTCCTTCCATTCTTTTTAAAATAGTTTTATTGATTTCAGAGAGGATGGAAAAGGGAGAGATAAAAACATCAATGATGAGACAGAATCATTGATCAGCTGCCTCCTGTGCATCCTATGCTGGGGATGGAGCCTGCAACCCAGGCATGTGCCCTGACCAGGAATTGAACTGCAACCTCCTGGTTCATAGTTGAAGCTCAACCACCGAGTCACACCTACTGGGCTCTCCTTCCATTCTTAAAAATTAATTGTGGAATGTGCTAGTCATGTCAGGTGCTAAGGGTACATTGGGGGTAAGAGACCTATGCCTATTCTCAGAGAGTTTAAGAATCTCAGGTGTGAGTCAGACATTAAACAAATACATAAGTAATTATAAATTGTTATATCATGGAGGCAAAAAAAGGCACTAAGAGAGAATAACAGGGAGGGGATCTAATGTGGATGGAATATGGAATCTGACTTGAAGCATAAGGGTGATAGTCAGGTGAGAAGAATGTTTCAGGCAAAGAAGAGCAGGTGTGAAGGTCCTCAAAAGAGCCAGTGCAGTCTAGGCTGCAGCCTTGTGGTAAGTGCACGTGCCAGGGCGAGGGGGCTGCTAGGTAACAACAGAGATTTGGGGCTCTTTCTGAAAGGCTGTGGGACCCAGTAAGAGTGTTGGGACCACAAGTCATCTGATTTTCAGTGGTAAAAGCTCTCTGTGACCACAGTGTGAAATGGGGCCTCTGCTGTGTTGGCACATTCATTTGTGTGTCTTGAATTCCAGAGTCTGGGGCGAGTTGCACAGTGTCCTGCCCTTGAGTCCCTGCCATGCACATGGTCTGGCTTGGGCATATGATCATGCATCACTCTTCCCTTCCCACTCCCGGGTGCTCTCATTTGCCAGCACATACAGCTCCTGCTTGGCAGCAGTCACCCTCAGGAGCTGACAGGGCCTCTGCCCTGTGGGTCTGGGCTTCCATTTAAAAGCATTGATTTTACTCACCATTTCTATCCTCGGGGCTGGTGGGGCTAGAAAATGATTTCATCAGCAGTGGAGTTTTGAAGGGACCCTTAGCTGTCAGGTGACCCAGTACCTCTGATTGTGAATGGCTAGAGGTAGGCCTGGGAAATGCTGAATGTGTTATTTCTTTGAATTGCCTCATTGCATCCTGAAGCCTCAGTAAAAGGCGCTTTGGGAGACATGGACCCTGGTTCTGGAGTAACTGGAGGGGTGGTCCTGCGGTGGCCTAGGTGTCCACAGGCTGTGGTCACTGGCATTCCAGCAGTAGCCTTCGTTCACTTTCTTTACTTCCATTTCAGGAAAATACCGACCAGATGATGAAGAAAAAATTAGTCCACCTCCCTTCTTCACGTGTAAGAGTTTCCCTGATGCTGTGGACCACATTCTGCAGCATCTACTGTGAACCATTGTGTGAATCAGAAGCAACTTGAAACGCAGCTTTTCATCGCCTGGAATGAATCCCTTACCGACTCAGCGCCAGCACAGGCAGACACAGCCCCCAGCGCTGAGATGTGTAACTCTTGTATTGTGCACTAATTAGAAAGAAAGGTATTGAATACAGCTAGCCACTAAGCCTTGCATATCTCTTTTGTTGTATTTTGTAAAAGAAGATGAGACCTGAAGAAAGGGAAAGCTGAGATTTTATGCCATTCCTTTTGAAATATTCATCAGATTAGGCAGGGCTGGGAGGGAGAAGCTACTGCAGGGAGTCGAGTTCTCGGCTGTCTCCTCACTGATAAATTGCAAGAGTGGGTTCAGATTGTGAATGAAGTTGAAAGGTGCATTACGCTATAGTTTTAATATTCAGTTCAGCTGTGAAACCCATCAGAAGTGCCAAGTGGAGTACAAGTCAGAAGAAGCAAAATAAATTGTACTTTAGCCCAAGTGATTGAATGAATTTGCTTTAACGGATGTTGAAAACTAGATTATCTGCTGTATTATTCCCAGCACGGATGACTTCTTTTTCTCTTCATTAGCCAGAGATGACTAATTTAAATTTAGAACCTGATTTTAATTTAAAATAATATTTCCATTAATAACCTATTCATTGCAGATACCTATTATACTGTGTAACAGTTGTTTTGGAAATTTTATGTAAAATTAAAACTATCAGTATTTTACAGATGTTTTAATTAGACATTGTTATTAACAGGAACAGTGCAGAAACTAAAATCAAGCCTTTAATGTCTTATAGACCATGCATTTTTGAAGTTAGTGTCCACAAGGGTCCTATTTACTGTACATTTGCAAGATTTCATTATTTTTGCCTCTGACACTATGGGAAAAATCTTTTAGAAGCTATTGGGACAGATTCAGGCTTTTATGTACTTGGTTACTACAGCTGTAAAATGAAATCGCGTCTGGTAGCATGGATTATTCTTCTCATGTTAAACCCACCAAAATGAAGGGGACTAAATAGGTAATGATTTTCCTAGTGCATTTGCATACTGTGATAATCCTGGGCCTTTGCAATTGTTTTACAGGACTCTTGGGCATTGAATTATTAGCATGTAATTGTACATCATTGTAGTGTTCACCTTATTGGAGCACACACTGATGTTAATGAGCTTTGGGTTTTGATTCTTGTTTAGATACCAGCTTGGTCTTAAATGGGAGGGAGCAAAGCTAAATAAATGGCAGCTCCTCTCCTCCTCTCCTTTTGATGGTTTGGTGACCACTCTCTTTGTTCTTGAAGAAGCCCAAACTTAGTACCTAAACATCCCAGAGATAGGTGTGACAGGGCCACCACCCCAGATCGAAAGATGAGTGAGTGGCAGAGAGCATAGATATGGGAGCCTAACCAGCATGTGACTAGTTCTACAATCCTGGGCAAGTGATCTAGCCTCATGTGCCCCCCTTCCCTGATCTATAAAAATGGAGATAACGATCATCTCCTCCACATAGGCTTGTTGTGAGGGTTAAATTCATATTCATACATTAGGTACTTAGAATAGAATCAAGCAAATGCTAGATAGTGGCGGTAGTGGTGGTGGTGGTGGTGGTGGTGATATAGCAGTAGTATCCACAATTTTAACAATGTGGAAAGGATTGGTGGGATTCCGCTCTATAGTTCCTTCAATGGGGAAAGTCTTCCTGAGAGTTTAAAAAGAAAGAAAGACATTCTGTTACATTTCAGTTCCTGGGAGCACAGCTGCACCCAGAGAAGCTCGGTGTGCAGGTAGAGTGCTGCTTGGTGCCTGGGGAAGGGGCGGCATTAAACTTTGGCCTATCATCCGGGCACCTGGATCAGTGATTGTTTGCTAGTTGAGTGTTACGTGCCAGACTAGGAAATGAGCATGTAAAAAAAGGAGTTAGCCTGGAGCACCCTTACTTGTGGAGGAGCTGAGGGGAACACACAGACATAAATACTCCATTAGTCCTCTGTGATGTCATCCTGACTGCAGAATGGAGAGAGGTATTCCTACCTTTGAGCTGCGTGGCACTTAACTAGATTACACTTAGGTCTTCACGCGTCTCTTGTACTCACCAGACAGGGCTGTGGCTCATTTAAAAATATATATATATCTGCTACAACACAGGCACTCAGATGGCTACTGAACCAATACAAAACTAGCTGTAAATATTACAGGAATTTAACATTAGAAGGTATAGCTGTGAGGAGGGAGAACAAAATAAGATTCATTTTAGACTTGTTGCCATAGGGGAAGCCCCCTTAGACACTTGGAAATAATGGATCTAGTGCTCTGGAGACAGGTTAGAGCCAAAGCAAAAAGGTAGGCATCACTGATGGCCAGGAATTAAATAGAGTGACAGGAAGGGTGAGATCACTTGAGCATAACATCCGCCCAAGAGAGATGGCTTCTCTACTTTGCTTCATTCTAGTTTGGCCCTGTGGGCCATTACCATCTCAGTTTGATATTTTATTGATTTAGCAAATATTATATAGGGCTCACTAACCACCTGTCCACCAGTTCATGAGGATAAATAAAAATCTTGGTTTAGATCTAGGTTAAATTTAGATCTAGTATAAATTTTCCCAGCTCAGCTGGTTGGTCTCTCTTGGGCCTCATGAAGCAGATTTTTCAGCCCTCCCATGTGAAGGGCTATCTTGTGGTACTAACCACAGGGACAATATTTGCATCAGGTTTACTGTAATTCTGTCCTGGGCCTAGAATAGGGACTAAGTGACATCTTAGGACTAGAAAGGGTATTAGAGAACACCCAATGTCGGGAGATAGTTATTGAGTATCTGCTGTGAGCCAGGTCCTTAATAGGGGTGGAGGAGGACGAAGCCCTAGGCCAGTGGAGGAGACACATGCTTGTTGCACCTTCACTCACACCTCCAGAATCTGCCAGTTTTGCATAGCTCTACTATCATTTTATCTCTGCCAATTGTAATGTCTAGGAGAGGAAAGGGAGCTCACCCTAAACAACAGTTCCATTAAACACCTGGAGCTGTGGATGTCAGAAGTCTCCGCACCCTTAATTTCACATTTAAATACTACAGTAGTATGTTGGACAGGTGAGTAAAAAACACAGGTTGTGTTCAATTGGTTTGGATCAATTGTTCCTGTAATATGAAACTGAAGTCTTTGGGTACCTATAATAGACAACCAGAGCAAGGCACCTAAGCATCAAAAATCATAATTTAAACTATCTATTAAAAATCAAACAATTTAAATACCTTTTTTCAGTGCTTACTCTCATGTCATAAATATCTCAACACCTATTTGTTTCACTAGCTGTTGTGCCTGCCAAGATCAAACTATTAAATGCCCACTATGTGTAAAGCACTAAGGAAGAGAGAGCAGAATGTAGCTCCCACTACATTGTTAAGGTCTATCTTCTAGTTGGGAAATCAATGCATATAAAAATAGATCTAACGGTGCAAAGGGCACTGGCAAGTTCAAGGGATTGTATACGTCCTGTCATGTGCAGTGAGCTAAGTGCTTTGGCCAGTGCAAAATGTTTCATTCATTCAGTAGCAGTGTAAAAAGTATCACAATCATGGTGTTAACATTTAAGTAAGGTATGCAGATGAAACAACAGAGATATTAATAAAGTGATGAAGATGACTAAAGACAGTAAGAGTAAGGAGGTTATTTTATAATTAATGTTATTATTATTTTACAATATACAAAATAAATCTATAACCAGATTGTAAATATAAAATAATTATCCATTTACATGCAATCAACATTAATATTTCAAGAAAAACTATCCTAATAAAGAAGGAATATGCAAATTGACCATCACTCTATCATAAAGATGGTGGTGCCCAGTCCCCTCAGCCCCGCCATAGTCCCCCAGTCCCAGAGGGAGGGTGGCTGTGCTGCTTGCCTGCCACTGGAGTCCCACAGTCCTTTCTGTCCCACTGGTGGTGAGCAGACACCAGGGCCTGCTTGCCTGTAGCTGTGGTGTTGAGCAGGCAGGACTGTGCAGAGAGCAAAGAACCACGGGAGCGGGCCTAAGCCTACAGTAGGACATCCTCTGAGGGCTTCTGAATTGGAGAAGGTGCAGGTTGGGCTGTGGGACCCCCCCCTCATGCATGAAATTCATGCACCAGGCCTCTAGTTTTAAATACAAGATTATATGCAATAAATGTTAATATTTCAAGAAAAAAATATTTTTAATATTACCAAAACTATACTAACATCACAATAGTTATAGGAAATATATTTTTTTAAAAAACAACCTGCAAATAACAGGATTATTTCTATTCTAAAATGTCTTTTTCCTTTGGCTCTATTTTTATCCATCAGTTTATGTTGTCCATTATATTCCACAAGTAAGTGAGATCATGTGATATTTATCTTTCTATAACTGGCTTATTTTGCTAGGCATAATGATCTCTAGGTCCATCCATGCTGTTGCAAATGGTAATAGTTCCTTTTTTTACAGCAATGTAGCATTTCATTGTGTAGATGTACCAGTTTTTTAATTCATTCATTTGCTGATGGACACTTGGACTGTTTCCAAATCTTAGCTATTGTAAATTGTGCTGCTATGAACACAGGGGTGCATATTTTCTTTCTGATTGGTGTTTCTATTTTCTTGGGATATATTCCTAGAAGTGGGATTACTGGATCAAATGGTAGTTCCATTTTTGATTTTTTGAGGAAACTCCATACTGTTCTCCACAGTGGCTGCACCAGTCTGCATTCCTACCAGCAGTGCACAAGGGCCTCATGAAGCAGATTTTTCTTCGAATCCTCGCCAGCATTTGTCATTTGTTGATTTGTTGATAATGAGTCATTCTCATCAAAGATATGAGACAGTACTTCATTATTTTGATTTGCATTTCTCAGATTATTAGTGACTTTGAGCATGTTTTCATATGTCTCTTGGCTTTCCTTATGTCCTCTTTCACAAAGTATCTATTTAGGTCCATTGCCCATTTTTTAAATTGGATTGTTTATCTTCCTTTTATTAAGTTGTATGACTTCCCTGTAAATTTTAGAGATTAAACCCTTATCAGAGATAACATTGGCAAATATGTTCTCTCATGCAGTGGATTTTCTTGTTGTTTTGTTGATGTTTTCTTTTTCTGTGCAGACACTTTTATTTTGATGTAGTCCTATTTGTTTATTTTCCCCTTAGTGTAAAGATATATGACACATGTCTGATATTTTGCTGCCTATAGATTCTTCTAAGAGTCTTATAGTTTCCCATCATACGTTTAAGTCCTTTACTCATTTTGAGTTTATTTTTGTATATGGTGTAAGTTAGTGGTCTAGTTTCTTTTTTCTTTTTTTCTTTTTTTTTTTTTTGCATGTATCTGTCCAATTTTTCCAACATGAAGGGTTTATTTTAGATGAGTAGGGTCAACATCTGTCAGCTATTTCAAGTGCAGATTAATTACTGGCTTTCCTTGGAAGATTGGAAGATCTGGCAACGTTAGGTCTGAATTTCTGTATTCAGTTGGAGCTGAGTCACTATTGCCATTCAGAGAGTTTTGGCCCTCTCCACTTCCTCATAGTCCCCAACTCTTCTTTGTCTTGCACACCCCCTCACTTTACTCATGTGTTATTATATTCCAGGGCCCTACATGAATTTGAGTTGTGACCCCTGCTGTAGAAGAAAACACCATATGTTGGATTGGTTACATTTTCTTCAATTAAATGGCCAATCTCCTGTATCCCTATAAACTCAGATGTGCTTTTAATCTGCTTTTTTAAAAATAATCATAGACTCTATAAACATAGTGGATTAAACATATATGTTAGGTGGTCTCTTTCAAAGCCTTACTAAAGAGGAAAGGATGAAAGAATGCATAAATCCAGGAAGATAACCTGCAAGAGAACAGTAGAAGAGATATCAGTGGATGAGAAGGTGTGAGAATTTGGAAGACGGTAAGTGAATGCAGTGTTGATCATTAAAATCAGCGCAAAGAACCAAAATTTATCCTGAAGAATCATCTCAAAAACTCAATGCTGGGAAGTACTAGGTAGAGAGAAAGTGGGGTGTGAGGCAGGATTGAGAGTAAGGAATTATATTTGAAAACTGGTAAACAAAATGGAGCCCTAGACCCTGTCCACCCTGAGAGTCAAATGAGTATCCCCAGACTAGGCAGGAGAATAGAGGGTTATTTTCTGAAAAAGTGAAGCCATGAAATTAAGGCCTTGGGGACAGTGGGTGTGGTAGTGGGCCTGGGTGAGATGACACGGAGCTGACAGTGGGAATTAGGCACATGTCCACTTCTTATACTACAGGGTCCTTGGTTTCCTTCCCCTTGAAAATTTGGTATTTGGCCATTTGGAAAATAATACTGATAACTGACTGATCTGAGGATGTGTTGCCAAAAAAAAGATTCTTAGAAAACTAAGCAAATAGAGGGAAAGGGCAGTTATTAATTCCAGGTAAGACAAAAGTCACCAAAAAAAAAGAAACTAATCCTGATTCACTATTGGCTCTGCAGTGAATACCGATTATTGAGTAAAACTAATGTCATAACGTGACCATTTGGGATGATAAGGAAAGACATACTGTGTGGTAGGAACAGGGCAGAGGGATGAAAAAGTTACATTTAATTTCATCCAAAGCAGGAAGTCATTTTAATTATATAAACCATCTTTTAAAAAAGAACTCACCAAAATAAAAGCGTGACCTGAAAACGCATAATTATTTGGAGACAATCTTTGCAAGGGAGAAAGGAGAGGATTAAATATTTGATTGAATGATGTTGGAAGTATTACAAGATGAACTTGGAGATTCTTAAAAGGAATGGAGGATGTGGAGATGTGTTCAGTACACAGTAGGCTGTATGAGGGGTTCTGGAAGTGGAAGAAGATTGGGTGTCTTTACTGGCAAAACCACACTTAACTCTGAGAGGAGTCGGGAATGGGCAGACGCTAAAAGGGCCCAAATATGGTTACAAAGGATGTTCACGAGAGTGTCTCCTGCCCCTTTATCTGTTCACTGTTAGCTACACATACAGTGCAAACTTACCAATAATAGTAGAGGTTCCAGCTAATTGGGATTTTTTGAAATCAGAAAGGACAGTAGTAACCACAAGCAAATGGACTAACAGCTACAAGTAATGTCAGCTGGCAGCCTGACCAAGGAAATAACCCAAAAGCACAGGAAGCAGATGTTGGGATTAAACAGCAGCCTGCTGCCATTTAGTTCAGAGACCTATGCGTCAGGTATCAGTAGTGCGGCATAGGGTAATAGCTAATAATGAAGTATTTTTTAGCACATCCTATGGTAAAATATCTTGTTTACTTTTTAATTTGTTACATAAGGTATATTTTAAATTTTACTACAGTTTCCCATGACTGCATTTTAAGAGGCATTTGAGAATATTCTACTCAAAATAATGTCCCCCCTCATGCTTTGTTTTTGCTTAAAGTCCTTTGGGATATTCACCTATCCAAAATGTCCCATTTATTGCAAGTTTTTCTTTGGAGGAGGAGCCTGTCTTGCAGGGATGATGAAAACAAGGCAAGGAAAACATGGTGACTTAGTGTAGATAAGTTCTAGGTGGGGGGTGGAGGTGGGGATGGTGTTACTTAATGGAAGCCTTCAGGAGTTGAAAGTGGATGCTTCTCAAATGCGGGTTTCTGAGGGAGGTGCTTCTAGCTGTCCATGACCCATATGGAGAGGTGGGGGAGCCTAAGATCAGGGAGACTGGGGATGACTGTTCTAGAAGCTCAGATACTCCAGCCGAAACTTTGGATCCAATGAGGTGCCTTGTAATGGAAAGAGATGGACTGTGGCCAAAACTGGTTTGGCTCAGTGGTAGAGCGTTGGTCTGCGGACTGAGGAGTCCCAGGTTTGATTCCGGTCAAGGGCATGTACCTTGGTTGCGGGCACATCCCCAGTAGGGGGTGTGCAGGAGGCAGCTGGTCGATGTTTCTCTCTCATCGACATTTCTAGCTTTCTATCTCTCTCCCTTTCTGTAAAATATCAATAAAATATATTACATTAAAAAATAAAAAAAGAGATGGACTGTGCACAGAGTGAAGAGTAAAAGATGTTATTATAGGTCAGAACTCAAAATGTTCAAACTGGTAGCTAGTGGTGGTGATGTGCTAGTCACCACTGCTGTTAGCTCTAGACTCCAAGCCGTGGTCTCTAGAGATGGAGTGACATTTCCCAGTGAGGCCTTCTCTGATTAGGGGTGTGCTGCTGATAAAACTGGTTGAGGTCAGAAGTACCGAGAGCTGATGAAATTCAGAATATTGTCAAAAGAGATAGACCCTACATTTCCTCTCCTGCTCCCATCCTTATCCACCCTTGAACTATCAGCAGGTCAGATGGTCTATCAAGCTTAGCTTCCAATTGTCTCCCCATCTCAGAACCACCCCCTGCATTCCAACACACTTTTCCTAACTACACTTTTCTTTCCATCAAAATGAAAATCCCAGTCACAAATGAGGAACATGGCAACAAACTGTTCATCAGAATTGTACAGAGTTTAATTGTAAGAAAAGTCTCCATTGTATGACCTGATAGCACATCTGACTGTAATTGAAATCTTTTAATATTTTGCTGACATCAATTATGAAAAATTAATGAAAATATCTCATTTACAAAGCAATACAGTTGTCCAAATTAATTCAGTCTTCAAGAATGATTTTTCTCTCTTCTTATTCCAATCATTATGTTCTTCCACTTACACTAATAAACCAGAAGGCCTCTGTGAGTGTCTTTGTGGCCAGGTCAGGGTCGATGTGATTTCAAACAGATTCAAACTCACTTTGCCAGGCTGAGTATCTCTGAGTCAGATTCTTTGCTGAGGGCTTGGTGTGAGCTAACACATCCAAAAAGTCAGCAGTGGTCACTGTGTCCAGCTGGATCCCAGGTAAATCGCTGTTCTCTAGATAAAAACAACAGTAACAGCATAACAATCGACCTTATGGTGATCAATGCTCTTGAAATGCTAATAGGCCTTCTTTCAAGACAATGCATAATGCAACATTCTTAATGGTTAATGCAGAAAAGTCAACACTAAAGAGGGCTCAGATGAAAATTCTTTAATGTACAACTCAGCCCCTGAAGTCCAGACAAAAATATGTGATTTAAATGTATCATCAAAGTTTTATTTAATATTTATATAGTGCCGCAGTGGATTCAGACCAACATCACTGTGTGCCAGAGAAATAAAAGCCCGAGCCCTAAGGAGTTTATCATCTGGGGCAAAGTGGATCCAAAACAGAACACCAGTGGAGGAAGGAGTTGAGTGCAGGAAAGAGAGACGACCAAGAATGTGTGTAAGAGTCAAGAGCCCCCAAGAACAGGCGCAAGGCTCCACCTGCTGGTGGAAGTTGGATTTTTAAACACAGATTTCCCTCCCAGAGCACCTTTGCTGTGATCCCAGATTTACCTGACTGGTGATCTTCAAGTGCATTGAAGATCTTCCTCACGGGCCGCATAGCTGCCTCCCTGCAGACCAGCTTAATGTCTGAGCCTGAGTAGCCCTTGGTCTCCTGAAAGAGCCACAAGCCAGCCATTGGTCAGCAGGCAGAATGTCGGTGGTGATTATATCCTGGTCAGGACCCAGTATATCAGAGCCCCTGTTTAGATTCTGTATCTGCCCCACATAGAGACTGTACAAAGACTCCCAGATAGACAATGCTTGTGGAAAGAGAGGCCTCGAACGTGTTTGGATAACCTAAGAAGCTGGGCAACAACTTCCTAATTCCCCTCCAAATATGTGTTGTAAGATGCTGGTGAAGGACTAGACCACCCACATTAGTCTAATGGGGCCCTTGAGCCAAATCTAAGGATGATAAAATTTAAGTAGACATCTTTGTTCTTGCAAATAAGACCATAGGCTGCCGAAGAGAAACCTCAATGAACATCAAGTTCAAGTGACCACTCAGAGAAGGCAATGATAGCAGTGACAAAGAAGGCAACAGATATGCATCTAGAGCTTTTGGATTTGTAAAAGACTTCTCATTTAATCATCACAGAAATCCTTTGTGGCACATCTGTTACTCACCTTATAGATGAAAAAAACTGAGGCTCAGAGAATAAGGGACTCCCCTGAGGTCACACAGATAGTAAGCAGCTGACAGGGCAAGGGTTTAACTACAGGTTCTCCAAGTCTAAACCCTGTGCTACTTTTACTATATCCTATTGCTTCTCCCTGCTTGAATATTTCTGAGTGACAAAGGGCTCATTCTTTCATGAAGAAGAGGCCCATTGCATTGTTGGGGAGCTTGGTTTGTTTCTAAGTGACTCAAGGAAGAGGCTCCGAGCAGCTCATGAGAAAACCCTGCCGAGAAGACTATGTGGTGGCTGCTTGGCCTCCCGCTGCCTCTCCAGGGCAGCTTACCTGGCTCAGCGTGCCGTACTCCAGCTCTGTGTGCAGCTCCAGTGCTCGGCTCTTGCTCACAGGGGGCAGCCAGTGGTAGATCATGGCTTTCCTGGCCTCCTGGCTGGGGAGGTCAACCAGAATCCTCTTCTCCAGGCGGCGCAACATGGCACAGTCCAGTTCCCTGAAATCACGTCAGAAACGAAGGAACTGGTTGGGGCTGTGAGCTCACTTCCTAAGCAACAAGTACAGCTTATGAACAATTTTGCACTGCAGGAAGTGATTCTTCACGTTAACTTCCCTACTACATCTATGCCTGAATGGATAGGACAACTACTTTATGTTGTTTGCTTAAAAAAATAAAAAAAAGATAAATACATCCTTTTAAAAAAACATTCATGTAAAGGAAGTAATTTTAAGTGACTTGATTTTGGGGGACATAATCTCACCAACAACCAAACAAGGAGCGTTTCCATTGTGGTCATAACATGAATTATTCAATCTGATTTATCCAGTGAGTAAATTATTCCTGACAATAACATGGACACTCTGGGAAGCACATGAATTCTTCCAAAACTCTCCTATATTCTGGAGCAAATCACTATCTCACGCCATTGCCCTGGTGAATGCAGAGAGCAAATGCTCCTTCCAGGATGCCCAATGCAAATGTGGCCCTTTGACACACTCACTCGTGCTCCTTCCAAAACACTGTCAGGCCATATTTACACAATTTTGCATCTGCAGGCCATTTCCCTAAATTTCTTAATATAAAATTTTCAAACAAATAGAAAAGTAGAATAAAACAATGAATATCCATGTACCTACCATCTTGATTCAACAACAGTTAACATTTTGCCATACCCTGCTTCATATCAATTTATCTAAATTATTTCAAAGTAAATTATATCATGAAATCCCACCCCTAAATGCTTCTGCTGGCAGTGTCTTCTCTCCCCCTGACAAGGACATTTTCTTACATAGCTACAATGCTATTAGGACACCTGACAAAATTAACATTGATGGCATAATATGTTTAATGCTCATTCCTTATTAAAAGTTTTCCATTTATGCCAAAAATATCTTTCATAGTTTTTCAACCAAAATCCAATCAAGGATCATGTATTACATATGGATATATCTCCTAAATCTCATAATGTAGACCAGTCTCCTTGCCCTGGCCCCATTTCGAAAATATAGGGCTAGTTGTAGAATGTTCCACATTCTGGATTGGCTTGATGTTTTCCTCATGGTATCATGTCCCTGGTTCCTCTATCCCCTATTCTCTAAGATGGAAGTCAGACATAAAAGCTATTTAGAATCAGGATAAAGATTTTTGGTAAGTATGTTTATTATATTGCTGGCTTATCTCACTATTAGTGATGTAGTGTTTGAATAGTGGGATCATCTGTTGATAGCATATCTGTTCATTGTAATGGAAGCCTCTATGTACAATGTTTTGGCACTATAAATATTCTATGTACATAATACTTATGTACATAAGTATTCTATGTACAATGTTTTGGCACTATGTGAATACTCCTTTCCCCTTCCCTTTCAACTAGTGGTGTTAGCATCTCTTAATGGTCTTAACATCAATTATTGCATGAGAGTGCTACAAAATGGTGGTTTCAAAAATTTTTATTATAAATATATTATTTGGAATTATTATTTAATGTAGAGCTTTCCCTCATTATCTGGGGCTCTTGAATTACCATGAATTGTCATTCCTATTATCAACAGGGCATTTTGAGTATAAGTCTGTGAACACTTTATATAGAAATTAGGAAATGCCTGTGTGTTGGTCCAGCTTAACCATTAATAAAGACTAACAATGAAAGCATTATGACCAGATATTTCTTATTCATAAAGATACTGAGAATCTCCAAAGCATCCTCCCATTTTTCTGTCATTCTGAATCTATGTCATGATATTTCCTTTTAAACTGAAAAACAAAAATACCTTTCCAGGGAGCATATCTGAATTCTAAATTGGATGATCAGATTTCTTCAAAGATTGTCTTTCCTTTCCTTGTTATTCTTCCACTCCTGAGCTGAGAAGCCATAGTCCAGGGGTGTCTTACCATCAATAATGGTTACCTACTTACCAGCCTCATCCTGTTGAAATTCATCTCACCATCAGAGGCTCAGCCACATCTTCTCCTGTACAACCATTCCCCCTCTCAAGACCAACATTCATACTCAAGGCACAGGGTCAAGAAACTTTGCAGAACTCTTAAGAGATCATTTTTTCCTATTTGAATATTAATAAAACATAATGCTTAAATAACACTAGTTTTAGCTTTTTACAGATATTTATTTAATTCTCACAACAACCCTATGATGTAGGTACTATTATCATCTCCATTTCAAGATGAGAAAACTGAGGCACAGAGGTCAGAAAGCTAGTGAGTGGTGGCACTGGATTTGAACCTCAAGAGTGAGACTCGAGCCTGTGCCTCAGTCACTGCTATCACCACAGTCACTGCTAGGAGACTCCCAAGTCACATGATGGTGAAATCGCAGAGCCCTGAGAACAAAGAGAGGATCTAAGAGCTTCCAGAGAGAAAAATACAGGTTACATACAAAGGATTAAGAATAAGACTTATCAGTAGCATGAGATAGGAAAAGAAAAGAAAAGAAAAGAAAAGAAAAGAAAAGAAAAGAAAAGAAAAGAAAAGAAAAGAAAAGAAAAGAAAAGAAAAGAATGCCTTCAAAATTCTGAGGAGAAAGCTTGATCAAACCATTAATTTATTTATTTTATTTTTTTATTAAGGTATTATATGTATACATTGCTTACCATTGCCACCCCCACCTCCCATGCATGCCCTCCCTCCCCAGAGTTTTAGTTGGTAGATAGAATAAAGGTATTTTTAACAATCAAAGCCTAACATAATTTACCTCCCATATGCCCTTTATCAGGAAAGTCCTGGAGGACCAAAGGGAGAGAGTAAACCAAACCAAAGGCCACATGGGATCCAAGAAACACATGGTGTGACACAAAGGAAGGGAGCTTTCCAGGAGGTTGAGGTGAGGTCCCAGGGTCTCCCCTACATACTGGGTGAAGAGGAAACCAGTTCAGATTAGAGTTGGTAAGAAGGCTCTAGAGGACATGTCTCCAAGAACATGAAGCTGGTGAAATACCTGGGTGATTTAGGCAGCAGAGAAATGTGACTGAGTTAGTGGGAGAGGAAGGTGAGGTGAATGGGGGAGAAGAAAGGAGAGAGGGCAGGGGGAGGTCTTCTATTAGACAAAAGAAATAAATTCACATTTTATGAATTAGTTCAGTTCAGCAATATTAACTACCTGTCAAGTGTATTGTCACTGCTAAGTCTCCAATTACAGAAATGAGTAAGACAAACTCCTGCTTATCTATACTAATAAAAGAGTAATATGCTAATTAGACCAGGAGTTCTTCCAGGAGACCTTCCAGATGTTCTTCTGGACAAAGCCATGGTGGCAGGGCTGAGGTAGAGGCGGTTAGAGGCCAAGAGGGAAGGGCAGTTGTGGGTGATCAGGTCAGAATGGGACGGCAGTTGTGGATGATCAGGCTGTGGGGGGCAGGGCCGTTGAGGGAAAGCAGATCAGCAGGGGGCCAGTTTGGGGCAAGCAGGCTGTCAGTGGGGATCAGTTGGAGGTGATCAGGACAGCGGCTGGGGGGGCTGTTTGGAGTGAGCAGACCAGCAAGGGGGGGGCAATTGGGGGCAAGCACACTCGCATAGGAGGAATTTTTAAGTGATCAAGTTGGTGGACGGGGGGGTTGGGCATTTGGGGGCAAGCAGGGGAGGCAGTTGGGGTGGAGCAGGCCGGCAAGGCAGAGTGGTTAGGGGCAATCAGGCAGGCAGCAGGTGAGCCGTTAGAAGCCAGCAATCGCAGATTCTGAGAGCGATGTCTGACTACTGGTTTAGGCTGTATCCTTGTAAACTGGTAGTAGGACAACCTTTGAAGGGGCCCAGATGGAGAGAGTTCAGGCTGGGCTGAGGGACATCTCCCACCCCCGTGCACAAATTTTGTGCACTGGGGCTCTAGTTTATACTAATAAAAGGGTAATATGCTAATCAGATCAGACATCTTCTGGACATTCTTCTGGACAAAGCCATGGTGGCGGGGCCAAGGCAGAGGTATTTAGGGGCCATCAGGCCAGCAGGGGAGAGCAGTTAGGGTGATCAGGCTAGCAGAGGAAGGCAGTTAGGGGTGATCAGGCCAGCAGGGGAGCAGTTAGGAGCATTAGGCAGGCACGGGAGAGCAGATAGGGTCATCACGCAGGCAGGCAGGCAGAGTGGTTAGGGGTGATCAGGCAGACAGGCAGGTGAGTGGTTAGGAGCCAGATGTCCCAGATTTCGAGAGGGATGTCCAACTGGCAGTTTAGCAGGATTGGGCCTAAACTCGAAGTCGGATATCCCCCGAGGGATCCCGGATTGGAGAGGGTACAGGCCAGGCTAAGGGGATCTTCCCTCCTCCTCCCCTGCACAAATTTCGTGCTCCAGGCCTCTAGTAAGTAAATAAAGGCAATAACAGGGAAGTTTTGGTCTTAAAGTGAAGGAATGTTGGTCCCATAAACTTCAAAGATAAAATAAGACTTGAGATCATCAGGCTAAAAACCAGGAAGGAAGAGTGAATAAGCTGGAAAAAAACAGCACAGCTGAGGTGATCAGAAGCTGCCATGTTTCTTCCAAGGCCTTTCCTTGGACCTAGGACGCTGCCTCTCTTGAAAAGGCAGGGGATGCAGAAGGAAGTCTGTAGGGGCACCTTCTTCTTGGACTCCCCACTCCTTCCAGAGTGATTTCATGAAGAAGGAGGTGGGAAAACAATCCCTCACTATAGATGTCGGTATTGATCAGCTAATGCCCTAAAGCAAGAGATTTACCTCAAAACTGCCTGTGGGCACCAAATAAGTGCAACTCTATGACAGCTGGGCCTGATGAATGCACTTTTAATGACATCAATAACAATATAACCATACAAGGGAGGAAACAGAGGACAAATGGAATGTACCCAGGAATTATTCTTTATGCCAATATATTTATAAGAAAAAATTTAACTTGTGGCAACCAGAAAACATTCCTTTTAGCTCACACATTTTGACTTTGACTAGTTATTCTGTCCTCATGTCTTCTTTATTTTAGTTATCTGATACTTCCATCACCTCAAAGGTCAAAAGCAGCCAGTGAGTAATTCTTTAAATAGTTGTAGTAGTAGTAGTAGTAGTAGTAGTAGTAGTAGTAGTAGTAAAAGCAGCCAGTGAGAGTGACATGTGAGATACAGAGAAGGTTCACAGACTTCTGAGCCTGGCCACTGAACCTATGCCCACTGCTATACACAAGGTGGCAAAGCCCACTGGCACCTGGACAGTTTACATGGTCTCCATGGACTTGCATCTGAGCTCTTGGGCTCCTGCACCAAACATTCTGGAGCCTTCCTCAGCCCCTTGGTTTGTCTCCCTGTTAAACGATGTGGCTCCTGTGGCAGAGATCATTCCAAATTTCATAGAATTTGGAAACCAAACATAATTCTAGTTTGTTCATTCAATAGTTCAAACATATTCAGTTCGAAGTTTATCTCAGCATGATCAGAGAAAGGCAAAGTTTTGTAAGCAAAGTCTTTGCAGTATATCCATACCAACATGAAATGTGTGGCCGTGGCAATCCTTGAGGAGCAGGTTAAGGAACTGTATTTTTTTGGTAGATGATGGGGAGCTGATGAATAAAGCATTGAAGGTTACCTGTCTCCCACAGTGAGCCCTGCATAAGCTAACTCCTACCTGCATTTCCTACTGGGGTCAGCTCCTCCCTGGAGCCCAGGGGATGCATGGAGTTATGGTGGAAAGAACTGGGTTATGTCTGCTGAGCTCTGCAATCACACGTATACACTTCTACAGAAATATCATGCCACAAAGGGGTGAATTCATATGGGAAGAAGTGATTTATATAGGTACATTTCTTCCCATTCTCAGAGCAGTAACCTCTTTGATTTCATGCTCTCTTATAAATATTAGGATTTGGGGGGGGGGGTGCTTAATCCAGAATTTGGTCATACCAGGTGTCTACTTTTTAAGAGAGACCTTAAAATCTCCAGCCCTTTTGCAAATAGCAAGGAAAAGATGAATTGCAACATATTCCACATATACAATTTTCACACCTTATTTATACAAACTACCATCAAGTTAAATAGATAGCTGAAGATGGCATTTGCCTTAATGGCCCTGTTCAGTATTTTGTTTTCCTCCAGACTCCCAGGCCTAAGTTTCTTCTGAACAATCTTGGTGGGTCAAATTAGTCCTAATTGTGCTCACTAAACATTTCTTACATGGCTGTTACTTTAAGTGATAATGTTAACAATGCAACATTTGTTATCCTTTTCACCACTTATTTACACATCAAATGACACCAGTGAGCTGCTATTCTCACTTTTCTCTTGTCCTCCTTGTGATGCTATAAATCAGGAAGGCGCTCCTCTGAGGAGAAGCATTGAATAAACAAAGATGTGGTATGCCCTCTCATTGCTGAGAAGGGGAGATGCTGCCCCTTGGAGACATAATAGGTTTGTCTAGGGAAACTAATAAGTTAACAAGCAATAAAGGATAGCCAGTGCTACAGATGAGAACTAGGAACCAGGAGGTCACAATTCGATTCTAGGTCAAAGTACATGCCCGGGGTCTAGGGCTTAACCCTTAGCGGGGGGCTTGCAGGAGACAGCTGATTGATGATTCTGCATCATCATTGATGTTTCTATCTCCCTATCCTTCTCCCTTCTTCTCTGGAAAACACACACACACACACACACACACACACACACACACACACACACACAAATTTCTTTGAGGATTTTAGGACTAGGGTTTTCCATAGTTTGATATGATTAATTATTTGCCCCAGAGGGATAGACTGCTTGAATCAGATAAGTTTACTCCCTTACCTAAGACTGAAGCCAATACAAAGTTTAATAAAATTTTGATAAAAATACTCTCCTTTCTTAAAGAAGGACTTGGACAATATATAGCAAGGAACTTAAAAAACATCTATACCTTTTGATATAGTAATTCTACTTCTAGAAATCTGTTCTAAAATAATAACCAGATTTTTATCAGATTTTTTTTTTCAAAAAAAGTTTGTTTCAGTGTTATTTATAATAGAGAAAAGTTGGGAACATCATATACACTGAGTGACCAAATTATTATCTAGATCTAGATCTAGATTTAGATATATTAGAGGCCCGGTGCATGAATTTGTGCATGGGTGGGGTCCGGCCAGCCTGGCCAAGGGCAGGGGATATGGGCAGTTGGCCAGCCTGCCTGCTGGTTGAACTCCTGGTCAAGAGGACAATTTGCATATTAGCCTTTTAATATATAGGATATACATTGAGTGGCCAGATTATTATGCGTTCAGAAATCATAATAATCTGGCCACTCAGTGAATGTTCAACAGGAAAGAAATGATTAACTAAATTGTGGCATATTCACAAGTGGGAATTTTGGGCAGCCATTACAAAATCCAATTTTCAAGGATTATTTAATGACATTGGAAATGTTCTTACTATAATGTTAAGTAATGAAAGCAGGACACTAGTGGGAATATAAAATGTACAACCTCTATAGAGGGAAATTTGGCAATCTCTACTATAATTTTATGCACATTAACCCTTTGACCCAACAATTCTCCGTCCAAGAACCTACTGCAAAGATACACTGGCAAATACACAAAGTTATATATGCACACCATTACTCATGGCAGCACTATTTGTAAGAGCAAAAGAGTAGGAATAACCTAAATGCCTATCATTAGGTGATTGAGATAGATTATCATATGCATTAAATGGCACATATGCAGCTAAAAAGAAAGTAAGGAAGAATTTCCTGTGTTTATTTGGCAAGGTCTCCAGAATATTTTATTAAGAAACAAATCAAGATACAAAAAAATGTGTTTCCTTTTGTGTAAGTAAACAAAGTTCAGTTATTCTATGGCGGTCTTTTAAAAATCCTTGAGTTTAACTGTGGAGCATGTGGCAACTTATATCTATACAATGTCTATCATTGCTCATTGGTTATCACTGGAGGTTGCTAGGACACCAACTCATGACTTTAATAATCAAAGAGAGCCCTAACCAGTTTGGTTCAGTGGATAGAGCGTTGGACTAAAGGGTTCAATACCAGGCAAGGGAACATGCTGAGGTTGCAGGCTCAATCCCCAGTAGGGAGCATGCAAGTAGCAGCCAATCAATGATTCTCTCTTATCATTGATGTTTCTATCTCTCTCTCCCTTCCTCTCTGAAATCAATAATATATATATACAAGCTTTAAAAATAAAAGGAAAAGAATCTTGCTTTTCTAGTATGAACTATATTTCAGGGTAACCAAATTACCTTATTAGATGAAAGAAAGCTCTTTTATAGAGAATAATCCTAGCTATCTATCTGAAGGAACGATAGAATCCCACCACTAGTGAAATAAGTGATGCAGGCAAAGGCCATCAATGGATCCTAAAACCATTGATGGGAACTGTACAGCTGAATCCACTGATCCATCTTGGCATCACCCAAAGCTGGACAACATGACATTATCTATCTCTAGATGCAATGCAATGCGATGTACACAGTATCACCTATAATGTATGTTTGCCAAAATTTTATATTGATCCTGACTCTAATCAATCTAACTTTTAGTCTAGAGTAATTATAGGGGTAAGAAAAAGAAGCTAAATACTATCATGAGAATACAATGAGTCAAATTCAGAAAGTTTAGACAATCTCCCTGGCAGTCAAGTCAATGGCAAATTCAAGGAGGGGAAAGGAAGGTCTGTATGTTCAAGATTAAAAGAGACTTAAGAGAACAACCAATTACAAAATGCAAGCCTTGTTTGGATATCAGTTGAGTAAATCAATTATAAAAACATTTTTAGAACACATGGGAAATCTGAATATAAACTGAGTAGTAGGTAATATTAAAGAATTAATATTAATTTTGTTAAGGGTGATAATGGCATTGTGGTAATGTGAGAAACTGTATTTTTAAAAGATGTATACTGGAGTATATATGTGATAAATAACAATCTGGGATGTAATTTAAGGTATTCAGCAAACAAAGTGGGGTAGGGATAGATGAAGTCTTTGGGCAAGATTGTTACTAAAACTAGGCAACAGTGGGTTCATTGTGCTTTTTTGTCTTCTTTAGTGTTTGGAATTTTTCATAATAAAATTTTTTTAGACCCCAGCAAGGCTTAAGAATATATGGGTTAGAACATATTGGTTCCAAGATACGCTATAATGAAACTATCCTATATAATAAAAGGGTAATATGCAAATTGACCCTAATAGCGGAATGACCAGAGCGACCTCTCAACCAGTCACTATGAGGCGCACTGACCACCTCTTGGCTCCTCCTCCCAGCTGGCAGGCTCCAATTGCCTGATGGCAAACAGGGAACTAGGGATGGGTAATGGGGAACACAGGCGATGCCAGGCCAAGGCCTCCAAGCTGCTGGTTGCCCCCCGACACACAGAGAGTAACCTGTGGAGGGGGCAGGGCCAGCGAGCGGGCAGGAATGGTCAACCTCTCAGTCCCACCCCGTCCCAGCCTGCAGGCCCCGATCATTTGATCGGGAACTGGGGATGTTTGGCATCAGGGGAAGGTGGCCCTGATCTCAGGCCAGGCCTAGGGACCATACCCATGCACGAATTTTGTGCGCCAGGCCTCTCGTCTGATATAAAAGAATTGAGGCTTAAAAGCATGTATGTATTTAACCATTTAACATGTTGAGGGGCAATTATTTCAGAAAATCCCTTCTAAATGTCTTTCATTTGATTTTTGATTGTTAGCAGCTCCTCCTCCTCCTCTTTCACTTTCTCCTCCTTTTTCTGCCCTCTGAACCATCTTACTTGGGGCTTACCAAAAACTGATCAGCTTAGGGAAATGGCAGCAGCACAATAACTTCCTCAACTGAGACATAGGTGTCACTGGGAGTGGAGGAGTCTCTGTTCCTCTAGAAAATGTGTAGGTCTCTCTGGGGGGCATAAACTTTCCAAGAACCATGCATGAAGTTACTGTTTTCACACAACATAAAGTGTTATGATCAACCACGTTTCAAAAGGATGAAGAAACAGAGATTCTTTCTCTGAAGGATTTCTACAGTCACATTTAAATGACACATATCTGTTTGGAACCCACTTTAATATTGTCTGTAACTAACCAGTATCTTTAAAAATGTAAAATGCTGATCACCTTAACATGTTAGAGAACATCTTATAAATCTGAGGGGAACTGGAACAGGTTTAAGTCATGAATATATTTAAAATAACAGGTTACACACAAACATTGTGATCTCTTTTCAGTGACCCCTGCTTTGGGAGCCCAGACGCATCTTTGAAGGTGGAAACAGAAGAAGGACAGGGGTGACCCTAGAGTGTCAAGTTTGAGCTCTGTTGCAAATGTGCTCTTGACTTTGGGTGGATTGACCTCTCTTGACCTTGGTCCCTCTCTGCCCATGGGAAGGCAGCATTTCCTTATCTGTCTCATGTCTCACCTGCATCTCTACAGAAATCATATACATGGAAAATATTCATTTTCCCCCCTCTCATTGCTATAGCCAACATCATTATGCTTATTATCAATGTTGAAAAATTTATCTTTATTGTTGAAAGTATTACAGACCCCCCCCCCCCACTTCCTCCACATCGTACCAGCTGCACCCCAGGCCTCATGAGCTATTTTCTATGACCATGGTTTACATGAATCTATAATAATAAAAGTAGAATATGCTAATTAGACCTGACGTCCTTCTGGATGACCTTCTGTATGAGTCTGGGGCTTCCAAGGAAGCCCAGGTCCCAGGTGCCAGTGGCCTGAAGGAAGGCCAGGACCTGGGTGCCAGAGGGAAGCTGGTATCGGCAGCCAGAGGAAGGAAGGCCTACTCTTGCACGAATTTAATGCATTGGGCCTATAGTATGAATATAAGTTCTTTGGTTCATCACTTTCCCACTTTGCTCTGAGATTTGTCAGTCTGTTCCCGTGCTATGTGAAAATATTCTTAAAACTATAAAGAGATTATAGTTATTTTTAAAAATATACTCTCCGGGTATATATTGGTTTTCCCTCGTCAACATCTTTTATTTCCCAATTCTACTTCTAGAATTGTTCTTAAAATCTCTGGGATATAGTTTGAATAAAAGATTCTGGAAGTAGATTATATTTTTAATTAGAGATTGTTTAGCCTCCCTACTTACTGTGCAACATTAAAGAAAAGATTTCTTCCTAACTTAAAAAAAGTTTAATTTTAATACTGTCAAAAATCAAAGCATATTATTTCTGAAATATTTTTGAGTCTTGGTGATTTTGGCATTTTAAAATTCTTTGTCAAAGTCTTGTTTAAACATACTAAATAAATTGTCTTTAAGCTCATATTTTTAGCATCTTTTAAAAATATCCATTTTAGCCGAAGCCGGTTTGGCTCAGTGGTCGAGTGTCGGTCTGCGGACTGAGGGGTCCCGGGTTCGATTCCAGTCAGGGACATGTGCCTTGGTTGCAGGCACATCCCTGGTGGGGGGTGTGCAAGAGGCAGCTGGTCGATGCTTCTCTCTCATCGATGTTTCTAGCTCTCTATCTCTCTCTCCCTTCCTCTCTGTAAAATATCAATAAAATATATTTTTTAAAAATAATAAAAATATCCATTTTAAATGTTGTCAGTGGTAGTCTGGCCTGTGTCCCTTCTATTAAGGCAGATTCTTTCATGGTACTGATAGCAAGGACTGAGGACCTGAAAAGGAAAGCCTTCAGATTAATCTCCCAGGGCTGGAACCAAACAACGAGGCTTTGTCCAGAGTGGCCAACATGGTATCTTGGTCTGTTCTCAGTGGCTCATGAAAATGTATTCAAAACGTACTCTTTACATCTCTTACCAGGGCAGGTTGGAAGCAGCTAAGACAAACACGAGATCTTCAGAACGAGCCAGCCCATCCATCTGCACCAGCAGCTCTGTCTTCATCCGAAGGCTTCCTTCATGCTCTCCCCTAGAGAGAGAAAGGAGGTGAGTTTCCCCAGGGTAGAGCCTTCACTTCCATAACAAGGCAGCAAAGACTCAGGGGCTGTGGAACAGGTTCTCTTTCGACTGCTAACCCTTCCCTGCCTCGTTCTCAGGACCCACTCGCACTGGAGTTGGAGGAAGCAAGCCATTTGGTAGTATTTCCCCAAAGACTGTAATAGAGAGGATACAAGTGAAATAACGGTGACAGTGAAAGGAAAGCTAAAGGTTGGCAGCGAACTGGAAAATGACAGAAGGGCAGACAGTGCCTCTGGTAGATTGAACGCAGCCCAGCTGTCCACCTGCCATACTATTTTCCCTTTTATAAAATGGCATAATTCAAAATAATCCTCTCCCCTTTATATAGCAGGCATAAAAGAACTTTCCTGGGAAGTATTTCTTTTAGTATAATTTATGGATTTAAACTGTCCAAAAAGAGAGATCAACTATTTGTCTGAATCTGTTTCACTCTCTTTTAATAAGAGGCAAGGTGATGACATGGGAGGCAGTCTTCTGTGCAAATTCATCCTCCAAGCTCCCATCACCACTGCCAAAGACCTTCCCGCCAACAAAGAGCTCACCTCAGGATCTGAACACCCAGATCGGCTCTACTAGTAAATACTGACCATATCTGACAGGCTCTCCTTCCTCTTCACTTGAATAGATGGACATAAAGGACAAAAAGTGCCTGTCTTGAACAACATGACATTCAACATGTCATCTCTGCATGAATCTTGGGGCATCCCAAACCAGGTATGTGGCTTTTAAGGATGTGACCCTTACTATCTAACTTCTGCCCTACCTTTTCCTAGGACAGAAGACCATCTCACAATATAGTTACTTATATAGTCAGCATTTACCTCTAATTATTATTCTTTTAACATAATAGAACCCAAGAAGTCTTCCAAGCACCTGCACTGATTCCCTGACTATTTGAAAATTCTAGTTTAGAGCTTAAGTTTCAGACAAGGAAACAGACATTCTGTACAAAATCTGGAGCACACGCAAGACAGTAGATGAAGTTTCCAGATTAGCTCATCAACGCTGTGGGGACCCAGGGATGGAGTAAGTGCACAGGTCACTGGGGTGAGGCAGACCAGGCAGGCTGGGGGCTTTGCAGAGGGAATGACCGTTAGGGGGTCTCCTGGGTTCCCAGCCCCTACTATGTGGTAGCCTGATCCCATCAGTTTCTGTATAGAGAGGTCCAGTGCCCAGACCTGGGGCTGACAGCACCCCCTATGCCATGGCATCATCCCCTTTCAATCAGTGCCTAGAGTCCCATGGATCTTAATGGGAAAATGGTTTTCAATGAGTAAAATTCCATAAATTATAGTCTAGTTATATTTCCAACAAGCTAATTATTTGTTCTTTATTAATATTAGTTCTGTCTTAATGATAGACCATTAGAGGCCATCAATAAATGCATTCATGTTGAGATTTCCCTGAGAACTGTTTCTTTTCAAGCCAAAGGAGCCAAATGTAGTACAAAGTTTCATAGAAAAATACCTCTGATCAAGACAGAAAGGCATTCTTAAAACACACATACACAGCTCATTCTAGTCTGAGAAGTAAACTAGAAATGAACAGTCTTTCCTGCTGGGGACATTAGCAGACACTTAATCTTTAGAGGTAACATATGTGACATGTTTAGATTCAGACATGCCGAGCCACATCCTGATGTCACAGAGAAACGGTGGCTTCCCCGGCCTTGTACATCTTGTCAAGGCCTGCCCCTCTGGGACTTGGCTCTCTGCAGCCCCTCTGGCTCCAGAGGAGGTGGTCATGGGCAGCTATTTTAAGCCAGCAGGACTGTTATGTTACGGCAGCCTGGGACTGTGGGACTGGGTGATCTTCAGGCCTGAAAACCACTCTGTGGGGAAGGGGGGCAGGGAGGATGACATTTCCTCCGGTTATAAAAACTACTTAAATCAGCTATTCAGTTAACAGGACCTAATTTAAAGGCCTTTCCGTGTGTCTGCAGAAAATTTGTGGGCTTATTAATAGGCTCATTCTGCTGGTAAATGTCGATGGGCTTCCGACCATCAAACACACTTACAAGAGGGGAGAAGTGATGACAAAAAAAAACAAACAACCCTGTCTGTTACCCGAGAGCCGTGCCTCTCTGACTCATCACCGACTCCAGCTCGTCCAGGAAGATGGTGGAGGGGGCATGGTAGCGAGCAAGTTCAAATAACACCTGGGGAGGGAGAAAAGCAACCACATGTTCAAACCCATATATTTAAAGTTCTCAGACGCTCCCAGAGAGCAAAAGCTTAGAATGACTATACCATTAACCATCTAGGCTGCATTTTTTTTTCACTAACAACTTTATAATCATTGCAATCATTTCTCCCTAGAATACCCTTTGGGGTTGGATGGTCCAATTATTTCCATTCGTCACTTGATAAAATTAGATCCAGAGACATTAAGTGGCTATCTCAAGGTTACTAATCATGAAGAGAGGAGCTTAAGGTAAAACTCAATTCCTGAGCTTTCAGACCATTAGCCAACCCCTGAGAATCCCTGTCAATGACGTGTTTCATAGGGACACAAGAGCCGTGGGATATGTAAAATCATTTGATGATTGTCCCTAAATTTTTAGGGACAATCAGAGAAAGCTAGTGTCAGGAGGAAGAATTGCTGGGAAAGGCTAGAGTTCCAGTCATGGGTAAAAAAAGACAGGCATCATTTTGCCCCTCTCTGTTACCAGAGTTACTCCACAGGGTTCCCATACCGCCCAACACTGCTGCTTGGTAGGTTCAGGTACTTGAGGGCAACTCCCGGTTGAATAAAATGTTCCATTCCAGAAGAAAATGTTATTGACTGAGCAAGAACAGGAAAGCAAGCAGCAAAAGAACAGCCATATAAAAACAAAATGAAGAGCTCTAAAGGGAGATGTGATGGTGATGAAAATAATATAAAAAAAAAAACTAAACCTTTTTTTTTCTTCCGAACACGAAACCGATCTCTTGAGCACCACATACAATTCTTCACTGGTTGATCAGAGAAAGCAATAGAGATTTAGGGAAAAAACCAAAGGTTCTTTAATTGGAAGAGGAGATTTATTCTCCATGCCACTTAGCATTAGCAAAGCATCATAGAACGAATAAGAAGGGAAGGACTCAGACAAAGCCAGGTTGTGGTTTTCATGAGGAGTAGCAGATCACCCCTTGCATGTCTCCCTAGCACTGAATAGAAAATTGCTCACTTGTGTGGCATGTCCATGTTCAAGCTCAAGTGTTTTCCTTCACAGAATCCTATTTCATTGGACCACAATTGACTCAGCCTAATGAACCGAGAGAACCCAATGTTGGGACACTCATCACGGTGCCTTTGCAAATGATAGAGACCACCTTATCAGAAGCAAGTAACTTCTTCTCCTTGTCACAATGGCAGCAATCTTCCCAATGAAAAAATCGAGTATTAGAACTCTTTACTAGAACCATACATGTTATTAAGGAGCTCCCTAGGCTGCAAAGAAACCAAGGGGCAAGATGAGACCAAACAGCCAAGTGGAAGGAGAACCACATCTGGAGCCTCTGTTTCAGTATAGACCATGCCACTGCTCTTTCCAGTGCCAGAGAATATACAGAATCCTGGGTAAGTGCTCTAAAAGCATTAGGCTAAAATTTTCAAAAGTATGGGAGGAAGTTAAATCATAACATGGGAGGGGGGCATGGGGTGTTAAAAGATGTAAGCACCAACAGGTGTGTGCATTTGCTAAAGAGACCACTCAGCTACTCAATAGCTTAAACTCCTAAGAGGCATGAACATTAGGAGGGGAGGGAGCAACATAACCTAAGGGTTCCCTATAAATAACTCTTAATTGAAATAGAAAGAGAAGCGAATAGTAGGAACGCCTTTTTGATTTAGGGGAAAGGTCCAAAAGGACCATCTTTATCTGCAAGCTTCACAGGAAGGAATTTGACAGCATGGCCACTATTCTGCAGGTGAAGACCTTTTTAAGAGCCCAGAAAATAAAGTACTTTCTGAAAGGATGGAAGATGAGATCCTTCAAGATTAGCAGAGGTCATCTGTTTTCCTCTTGAATTGTTTTTTTGAATATCCAAAATAAAAATGCATTTCCCAGAGAAAAAGATAAACAAATTCTTCAAAACTTATTTTAAAAGATGCTCAAATTCATTTAGAATGGAAGACATGCATATTCGAGCACTGAAATATTACTTTCACTATCAGATTGGCAAATATTTCAGAATTGTGTACTTCACAGTGTTGGCCAGAGTGTGGGAAAGCAAACACTCACCATTGGTGGAAGTGTAATCTAGTGCAATCCTGATTGCACCAGGGAGTTGGGCAATCAGTGATCTTCATTCCTTCTGGCCCTGCAATTCTATTTTAAAGAAATTGCTCTACATGACTACATATGCAAAGTCGTGTGTATGAAAGGACTCTCCACTGTAGCTTTGTTCATAATACCAAGAGACTGGAAACAACCTAAATGTCCAGCAAGAAAAGACTGGTTTAATATGTTTTGGGACACACCCATGCAATGAAATACCATTCAGATATATAAAAGAATATGTTCTGCCTAAAACAATGTGCAACAACATCCAAGTAAGAAAAAAAATCCTGCAAGGTATAGGGTATAGACATATATGTTATAGCAATAGTTGCCTCTGGGTTTAGTGGTCTATATACGCTTTTGTACCTTTTTTCCAAAAAGATTAGTTACTTTTAAAATATATTGTAAAGTAAAGTGAGGAGTCATTTCCTCATTCTGAGAAGACTAACAAAATAATACTGAAGCAGAGGAAATTTTTAGTTTAAAAAATGCTCACATAGAAGGAAGAGTTCTGGCTAAATGACTTTTCTGCCTATTCAACACTAAACAATAAAATCCATGTAGTTCTCATCTTTGTTGAGAATATTCATAAAATAGCTGAATTTACTCTTCTGTCTAAGTAAGTCCTGTTCAGGGAATAGAACATACTCTTCCTTCGAACATCTTGCAGTATCTCGTGCTCATAGTTCTAAACAGCACTTTTCAGGATAGGAGATAAAGCTAAACTGGTTCTATAGACGTTTTGTAAGAGTTTTATTGTTCCTCAGCACAGAAAAAAAATGGAACTTTTTTAAAAAAAAGTCTTCTGGTTGATGAGGATTCTAATTAGTTGGATCTTAACTTATTAAAATCCAGCTAACTAGAATCACACGGAACCCTAGATTAAGGACAAGCTAACCTCAAGCTCCATCTTTGGATATAAGTTAGATTCATGATGAAGAACAAAGAAATAGAAGATGTCCACATATATTTCCATGTATTATAATCTTAAAGGGGTGATAGATAATTTATAAAAACATACACATTTGGACCAATTTGAAAACAATATCAAAGTAGTAAATAATAGGTTACTTTTGGTAAATCGATCCTTTAAAAATATTCTAGTATGCCTTCCAATTAAGCCAGAATATTATGAAAATAATTCATCCGAGAAAAAATAATTTAATCATACTATTTCAGAGTAATTTCTTATCAGAAAATATATAATATTTACATGTATTTAGTAATAATTACTTATCAATCATTCTACAAAGTGCAATAGTTTAACAGGACTTCTGAGAGGGATCCACCTTACATTGAGGCATAAATCATGAACACGTATTCTCAAAAGGTAAAATATTATAATATGAAGTATACCATCAGCTATGAATGAGATATTGTAAAGATAGAAGCAGTCTCTTAAGGAAAGAAAAAATAGAACCTGTAAGCTATGAGCACTATGGAGGAATGTTGCTCAGAGCATCTGAATGGATAATTAAGTTTTACGTTTCTTGAGTCTTCCTTTGAGTACCCAGTATTAGGGACCAGGATACAGTAGGAGCCTCTCAATAAATGTTAACTGGATAAACTGCACATGCTTAATAATAAATGCTTCTTGAATGAAGGAAAAACATAGGCCATTTCAGAGACAATTTTCTTTTTTAGTTTCCATTCCTAAGTTGCAAGAGTCACAAAAGGGCTGTCGGTCAAATTCCCAAAGGAAGGGAGATCATATTTTGCTGATGGGGCATAATTAATATCTACATATGACAGTCAGTCCATCTCCTTGGTTTTGAGTAATTAAGATCCCAGATAACTTCTAACATATAAATCACTTAAAAACAAGTAAGCTTTAACATCACTTTGTACCACTGTGTTTTGCTGGAATTTATTCTAAAAGGACAAAATCAAGAATTCCTGTATCTATGGAAAAAAAAACTACTGGTTATCAGAAAGGGAAGGGATTGGGGGCAGGTAAAATAAGTGAAGGGGATTAAGAGGTACAAACTTCTAATTGTAAAATAAGTCATGGGCATGTGCTAGACAGCATAGGGAATATAGTCAATAATACCGTAATAACGGTATTATTGGTAATAAATGGTAACTAGACTTATTGTGGCAATCATTTCATAATGTGTATAAATATTGAATCACTATAATGTACACCAGAAACTGATAAGATATTGTATGTCAATTATACATTAGAGAGAGAAAAAAAGAATTCCTACCCGAACAAGTTTTTCTGAATCTCCTCTCCATTTGCTGACAATGGTAGAAGCAGAAATGTTAAAGAAGGTTGTTTTGCACTCTGTGGCCACAGCTTTGGCCAGCAAAGTCTTTCCTGTACCTAGAGACACAGGTGGAGAAAGGATGAGTGGCAGTTGAGCTTCCTTTCTCTGCGTACAGACAGAAGTCAGTGTCACAAGCAAAAAAAAAAAAAAAAAAAAAAAAAAAGGGAGGACGGTTCCTCAGCTCTTGTTTATCCCATCCTGATATCCTGATGTGAGGACAGATGAGTCCATTCATCCTCTCATGCACACTTAATACCAAGACCAAACCAGAACTATTCGTTACCTGGAGGGCCATAGAGCAGTAGTCCTTTCCAGGGGGAGAGAATTCCTGTAAACAGCTGTGGGTACTATGGGAACAAGGAAGAGTGGTGAGGTTTGGTACCAGTATGTCAGTCACACCCTAGCAAAGGCAAGCTGGTGAAGCTGGAGTGAGCACAGCCCAACTCTGAGATTAGGGTCTTCTATTTAGTAAGGCTGGCTGCTTCTGTGTATATCTTACATATCCCAACTTGACTTTCACAATTGATAGAAAAGTATGGCTTAATTTATGTGGATTTTTAAAGAGCAACTTTTTTTAAGGAAAAGAAAGGCATATGTAGGTACTCTCCTCCATTACAATCATTATTTCTTATATGCATAACATCATTCCCCACGTCACCTCTGCCTCGAGTTCTATATGAAGAATAGCAGATATGAACTCTAAGAGAAACACTAGAACCAACAAATAAAGGTATATGTGAATAAAGCATAAAACTGTGGTGAGTCTGGCTGGTGTAGCTCAGTGGTAGAGCATCATCCTATGAATCAGGTGTTTACAGTTCAATATTTGGCTAGGGCACATGCCCCAGTGTGGGGCTTGCAAGAGGCAACCGATTGATGATTCTCTTATCATTGGTTTCTCTCTCTCTCTCTCTCTCTCTCTCTCTCTCTCTCTCTCTCTCTTCCTTCCTCTCTGAAACCAATAAAAATATATATTTAAAAACAACAACTGGTGAAGCCTGACATAGAAGTCAGGAACATTCAGTGCAGACAGCATTATGCGACAAAAGCTCCAAATAGGACGTTCATGGACTTCGGTGAATCTCTCCTATAGTTCAAATTCAAACAATCTAGAGGGTGGGTAGAGATGATAGAAAATAACCAGAAGCAAAGATAATAGTAAAATTACAACTAGCTTTTAGTTTCTTGTTGATGCTAATGTCAAAATCTCCATGCCATTACATACAGAGCCTATGATACCATGGAGATAGCACACCCAGAAAGCTTCGATGAGATGTTCTAGCCTGTCCAGAAGTCTTGTTCTAGAGCCACTCAGAGAACATGGTAAGTAATCTTTCGCTAATTCTCAGGACCAGTATATTGCTTACCCACCTGTCTTAACTTGGGAGGGTGGGGGGAAGAGGGGACACAATCCAAATTTATTGATTTTATGTCATTAGAATAGAAGCATCCAAAAAGTAGGGGCTGCATGGGCTCAGTGATAAAATAAATGGGTTATTGGGGGAAAATGTAAACCTGACTGCAGGAGATTACAGAAAATTATTTGCAGCTCCCTCCACCAAGAGGCAATGTATATTTCTCTACCACTTGAACCTGGACTTTGCCTTGTGATTTTGGCCAATGGAACATTAGGACATATAAGAAGAGACTTGAAAATATAAGACTGGCTGATATGAGGAATCTAAGAAGAGACATGGGAAATGCTCATAGATTGGGACCTGCCCTCTCTTGCTTCTGTCTGGGACTCTCTGCCACCATTGTGAACAAGACCAGCTTGTCTGCTGGAGGCACGTGGAGAGGCCTCAGCTGTCCCGTTTATCCCAGATTTCTCAACCTCTCCATCTTCTGCAACAACCCTGGCTGATGCCCCAGCCATGTGAGTGAGGCCAACCAATATCACCTGAAACAGTGATGAGCCAGCCCAGCTGAGCCCCTTCCAAACTGCATACCCACAGATCTGCAAACAGATAAATGGTTGTTGTTTCAAAGGCACTGCATTTGCAGAGTGTGTCTGTTATATAGCAAAAGTTGTCATACACTGACCTTCTCATCACCATGTTCATAACCAAACATAGAGAGTCTTGTTTTTTTATTTTTCTTCCTGTTCAGTGAGCCACTCTGTACAAAGACTTGTCAGGAGCAAGCGATAAGCACAAGCTGGCTCACTGGCCAGTGCCCTAGAGGAGGCTGTTTAGACTTTACAACCAGTCCAAAGCAATGTGCCAGAGTGTGTGCGTGTGTGTGTGTGTGTGTGTGTGTGTGTGTGTTTTGGGAAATGTAGATCAATGAAAACAAAATCAGTGGCCCTCTTCTACAGGAGATATTTCTACTATGGTATTTTTTTAGGGAGGCTGACTAATTTGAACAAATCTACCGGAACTGACAAGTCATGTATGCTTCAGTCTTAGATCTAATATTATCACACCTGCCCTGAAAACTTGTGTAACATTTCAAACTGCCTAGGATGGCCTGGGGCCTTGGTAGTCCAGCATTGCCAAAGTAGAGGCAAAAGGCTAACTTGTGGACAGAAACATCCTGGGCTTCTCTCCCTGGTGGGTGTTATAACACAGCTTGTCCAATGGATATGAATAGAAATGCCCCCCAGGAGGCTTCCCATCCTTACCCTTATAGGATACACCACAGCTTCTTTGACTAACTGCTTGGCTGCATCGAGTCCAATAATGTCATCCCACTTTATGTTTGGATTATGGAGATAAATGTCCTGCAATGCACATTTGATCATTTTGTTAAAACTAATGTTTTCCTCCCCAGCTGCAATAAACATGGGAGCCACAGAATACTTGACTTACAATAGGACATAAAGAGCTGGTGATAAAAAAAGTTTATGTTAGATATATGTATATATGCACACTGTAATTTTAGTTCACCAAAGGGATGCCATAAGAATATTCAGTGATTTTCCCTGAAGACGACATTGATTATGTAATATGGGGGGTTGGGGGGGGGAGCTCCTAACAATGGCCTATTCCCGTCTTCAGTTAATAGCAAACCAGGCTGATTTATGACCGTAATCAAAGAAGCTACAGAACATGCCTTCAAATTACATGCACTTTTACTGTGAAACATAGTTCCTAGCTGGTGCCTGGCCTCTCCCTTGCTCCTTGATCTTGCGAACACTTTCTTAATTTGTTGCATGAAAGAGATAATGCTCCCCTGAAACCAATTTCTCTTTTTCCCTAGTGATCACTCTCTACTTCCACCAAGAGCAATTGCTTCTACAGAATTCAAGGAAGCCAACAACCAAGCAAAAGTGAGTTTTTCCCTTTCATAGCAGAGCCCTGTAGCAGCCACCTAGATTAATCAATTAAGGTAGCTTTTACTGATAACTCATTTACCGTTTCCAAATTCCAATTTCACAAGATGCCTCAGAACTGTCACTCAAAAGCCTTTCTCAGTAGGAGCTGTTTCGGGCAAACTGAATATCTAGAGTGTTACATTAAAAAAAGAAAAAGAAAAGAAAAGAAAGACTCTTTCCAAATTCATTTTGAGGATTACTCAACAATCTGGAAACTATTTTTATAGTTTTTAATTTTAAATAAGTAATACATGCACAACCTCAAAAACATAAAAACGTATTTTTTAAATGCTGGTGAAATGTTATGCTCCCACTCCTGTCCTCTGTCCTCTCAGTTCTCTTTACCCACAGGTAAGGACTTTCATTAGAGAGCTATTCATACAAGTGTTTCTGGTCATGCAGAATATGAATGATCCATTCCTGGATGGGAACCCAGAGAAAGGACTCAGTCTCCCAAGATCTTGGGGAGAACCTACCAGGTGTTTAAAGCCTGGACCTGCATACCCACCAGCCACTCATAGATCTCACCCTCTTCTAAAGTTGACATTGAGTTCCACATGGAGGTGTTTAATTTCCCAAAAGGGAGTTTTCCTTACAGCAGTCAAGTGTTATCAGTTAGAACTCAACAGGGCTACCTCACGAAGTGGTGAGCTCCCCGTCTCTGTAAGCATTCAGGAGCTGATGACTGCTTCCCATGGTACTATAGAAAGGATTCCAGATGGAATCACTTCCACTCTACAACTCTATCATCACTAGTCATGTTATCCTTTTGCAAAAACAATCATGAGACTATTGATTTTTGTGACCATAAAAAATATTTTTCTCTACTTTCATATGCATTCCAATCCTCTCTCACTAGCAATAACTTCAGAATTGGTCTCCCTATCTCCATTTCTTTGATATCCACCCACTATACTGTCAATAGAACAAGCTATCTAAAAAAGCACATTTGAATACCCCATTCTCAATGGAAACCTTTGAAAGACTTCCCACCTGCCATATGCAGGTCCTCCATCCTGGGCCCTGTTCACTGGCCCCTTACTCAGGAGCCCTGGCCTCTCTCTCCAGCCACATTTCCCAGCACTCCTTGCATCTTACATGGCTCACTGGAACACACTGCTCAATCGGTACAATTTCACAGGTATATACCTTTGTCCAGAAAGTCTCCCACCATCTGTCTTATACTCTATTTCCTGAATACCTTCTTCCCTAACACTCCCCCCTCTTTGGCACAAAACACTCCTTTATGCTTTCGAAGGCCACCTTTCCCTGGGATGAGAAACTCTTGCATGTAAGGACTATGTGATTGGGTCCTCTTTGTATTTCCAGCCCCCGCACATGCTTGACACATAGTAGACATGCAGTGAACAGCTGCTGAACTGAAAGAGAGAACTGTAGACCCTGAATTACTCAGTCATAGTGCAGCTTTTTGCACCATTTTAAACATCTTTCTGAGCCTGCCTAGATTTCAGTCTTCCGTGAAGTTATAGAAAGTCTGCTATAACTCAGGAATCTCTTCTGTTCCCAAGGAACTTGTCCAAAGTCGCATAGCTAGAAAAAGGAGGAGACATCAAATCCAGCTCAACCAATTCCAAAGCCTCTGCCGACTTGCCTGCCTTTAGATTCTAGGGGGTAGGCAGCCTTGAAAGCTCAGTAATCTGGATAGTAAGCTCTTTCCTACTAAGTTTGTATTTCATGGAAATTTCCACTTGTGAAATCATCAGACTCCTGGCATCTCTATTTCCAGGCTTTGACTGTTTAAACAAGATGCAGACATGCTCTTTCCTTCCCTAAGAGGCTTTCTTTCTTTAAGTCTTGGCTCAGCCTAAAACCTTTCACCTGTCTGTCCCTTACTTTCTAAGTCTTTTTGGTTTTCTTGGCCTCTATAGTGAGATGGTGGGCTTTTTATATTGTAATTTTATGATTCTATAATTTATTTATCACGCATTATTGTGCCTCTAAACAATATGAGTGCCTTTGCAAGTGGGGGCACTTTATAAATAAATGATCATATTTATTGTTATTAATAAAAGAAGCCGCCCGCAATGCTCCAGGAGCCCCAATCCGCCTCTGTAAATTGTGAATTGAATATCTGATCTTACCCGACTCACCACAGCTGCCAGTTCTCTCATCTCACTGTTCATGCCAATAAATGCACTCAGAGGTTTCAGCAGTCGTTCCTGATGATGGGGACAAAACACCTCATGGTAAAACATTGCTCCATAATTCACAGTGGCACAAATGGTGGCGGGTTACTATGGCCTTTTCCCTATCTCAAGGTTTCTTTGGACTCAAAATTATGTCTCTAACGTTCTTCTGGACTTTGGCAGTTTAGTACAAGATGAATGTCACATTTTACCACTCACCGCAGGGTCTGGATTACACTCGAAGCTATTTGAGCCAAGTTCGTTGGTTGCTCCTTTGATAGCATCTGTGAGCAGCCCTCGGAAGTCAATGATTTGGCCCTGAAAGGGAGTAATGGTTTATTTACACCATTAAAACTTGAGGAAAGACTATCCTTAATAGCTAGGCATCATTAAACCAAGACACATTAATGTTCTTTGGTGTGTAGGCCAAACTTAAAGTAAAGCTTTAAAATAACCTGCACTAATAATGAACAAGGTAATTTCCTGAAGTGAGGGCACTCTTGAAAAAAAAAAAAACAAGTTGTAAATAAATTCTTCAGAATGAAGTTGGTTTAAGTGGAAATTAACAAGCATTTTTCAGTTCCTGATACATACCATCTGCTACCTTACATGTCTATTTCCCTATACTGTCTCCTCCTTTTGAAACATTACTCACACAGGAAAGATTCATGGCACAAAAGTAATGATAGTTCCTATTTACTATGGACTTTCTCAGTAGAGTACCTGGCACAAAACAGGCATTCAAGCTACCTTGCAAAGATTATTTACAATTTAAAATTTTTTTTAAAATATTTTTTAATTACAGTCTACATTCAATATTATTTTATATTAATTTCAGGTGTATAATATAGTGGTTAGACAATCATATACTTTACAAAGTATTCCCTCCCATATTTTCAGTACCCACGTAGCATTATACATAGTTATTAAAATACTAGAAGCCCGGTGCACAAAATTCATGGACAGGTAGAGTCCCTAGGCTTGGCCAGCCATCAGGGCCAATCAGGGCCTTTCAGTTGCCAACCATGGCCTTCCTTTGTTCTGTGCTACCCCCTGATGGTCAGCACACATCATAGCAAGCAATAGAACTCCCGGTCTGCCAGTCAAACTTCTGGTCTCCCAGTTGACCTCCCAAGGGGACACTCGGCATATTAGCCTTTTATATATTTAGATTATTGACTATTTTCCTGTTCTGTACTTTATATCCCCATGACTGTTTTGTAACTACCAATCTGTACTTTTGATTTTTTTCTAAGTCTTATAACACTTCTGCTAGTCAGGTGTGGTAGCCTAGTTTCATAGATGGAAATAAGGCCCAGGAAATTTCATGATCTTCCCAGTGCCAGACAGCTAACAAGTGGCTTCAGGCCAGGATTGAAACCCAGATACCTGTCTCTCTTACTCCTTCCAAATTCACCTTGTCTCCCCTCTAGGAATAAGGAACAGTAAGGATGTGTGCAAAAACAAATAATAACTATAAACAATAATTATAGTTGGCATTTATTGAGTGTTTATTGTGTGCTGGGCACTGTACTAAGACCCTCCAATTTATTATGACATTTAAAGTGACCCTATGATTATTTCCATTTTACCTGCTGAAATGAGGCTTATAGAGAGATTGAACAACTTGCCCAAGGTTACACAGCTGGGAAGGTCTGAGTCAGGGTTTGAACCTCGGCAGGCTGACTCCAAAGCCATTACCTTTAATAGCAACATGCCTATTAAAGTTGCAAGGGGCCTGGGGAATCCTGAAGCTAAGGGCCCTACCATGGCAATGAGAGATGTACTTTGGATATCAGCCTCCTGGCTATACATCCTCATTCAGCTTATAAACATCTGAAATTCCAGGGAGAAAATCATGTACATTTTACCCTGAGGACATTTCTGCTGTGAGAGAATTTACAGCAAGACCCTTCCACAGCTTAAGTGCTGGGTTAAATAGTCCCTTCCTTATGACCTGATCAGAAACATCCATTCATATGAACTTGAGGTATTCAGGAGATAAACTAATGCCACAAAACTGGTAGGCCCAAAAGTGGCTGAAAATACAATGAAAGTAGTGAAGATGACCAGAGACGTATTTCTCCATGGGAGACACAGATTCGAATGGTATCTCCAGCAATCACTCAATGTATTTGAGCCCTGAAAGGAGTCAGTTCAGATCAATGAGACAGCTCCCTTGATTTCCAAAGAGATGCCCCCAGCTTCCTCTTTAAGCATGCACAAGCCAGAGTTGAGTTTGCTGAGAAGAGTTGACTGGAAATAAGAACTTGATCAAAGAAATAAAAGAAAGATGACACTTAAAGAAATACAACTCTAGTAGTTACAATCAAGGGATATGTTGGTGTTGATGCTACTTTTCATTTCCAAGTGACATGTTTTACCTGACTTTTGCCTATATCCACCCAATTTGAGTCTTTTCTGTTCGAGAAACTATTATTTACAAATAAGGACATGAGGTTTGTCGTGAAAGAGGTAGAATATTTTTGAAGGACAAGATAAACTCTCTGTGAACTGAGGTTTCATGGTTCACAGGAAATTACATTCCAGGTGAAGGCATACCTCTGAGGAGAAAGGTGACACCACTAATCAACAACCACTGAGAGGCAGAAAAGAATGAGTGGACATCTGCACAATGGAATACTATGCTGCCATAAAAAAGAAGGAATTCTTATCATTTGCAGCAACCTGGATGGAATTGGAGAACATCATGCTGAGCAAAATAAGCCAGTCAATGAAAAAAAAAACACCACATGATCTCACTCATTTATGGATAACAAGGAACATTATAAACTGATAAACAAAAAGATAGATACAGAGACAGTAAAGAAACAAACTGTCAAATTACAGTGGGGAGGGGAGGGAGATATGGGGGGAGATAAGAGATCAACCAAGGACTTGTATGCATGCATATAAGCATAACCAATGGACAAAAAACTATGGGGAGGGAGGGCATGTATGGGAGTGGGGGGGTGGGGATTGTTAAGGTATGTACACATATAATACCTTAATTTAAAAAATGGAAAAAATAAATAATAAAATAAAAGAATGAGTGGGAGGCTCCCATTTTTTGTGGTTGTTAATCCTCATCCAAGGGTATTTTTCCATAGATTTTTAGAGAGAATAGAAGAGGAAGTGGGAGAGACAAAGAGAAAGAAAAATGGATATGAGAGCAACACATTGATTGGTTGACACCCACACGAGTCCCAACCAGGACCAGGGATCCAGCCTGTAATGGAGATATTCTTGACCAGAATGGAACCTGGGACCCTTCATTCTACAAGCTGATGCTCTACCTATAGACCCAAACCAGCTAGGATGAGGTCACTTCTTAAATAATGCAGAACAGTCATGCCTGTTCTGCATTATTTTAATGTTTATTATTTTAATCATGGAGTTTTAAGCTAAAAGGAACATTAGAAACCATCTCTTCCAAACCTCTCAAGTTTCAAATGAGGAAACTGAGCTCCTTAGAGATGGGGAAGTTCATTCAAGTCCATTCATCTGGAAGGAAGAGTCAGACCAGACTCTCATTTTTACCCAGTGCTCTTTCCAGATCACCTCACAGCCAACCTTTGATCATTACATAGTAACTTTTCTGTTTGACAGAAATAACATTTTATTTTCATTTTTTTAAAAGAAAAGGGGATTTTCCCTTTCAGTGTCAGGTTCATGAATTCTACTTACTTTTTGTGGACGGACATTTTCTCCTCCACGGCCTCTGGTGATTCCTGATATACTTAAGCCAAAGTCAGCATTCTCCGTGCCAGTGTTGTTATTGACAACCTCCTGAAGAAAGAAGAAAGCAGATAGAAGTCAAAAGGAACATAGAGATGCTGATTGTAACTGCCTATTCCATTACCCCAAATCAAATGTCAAATGCTGGGGATCAGTTCTGTAAATGGGGAACCCCATGTATAATTCGGCCACTTCTGTGCAGCCCCAAGATGAACTATCTGCCTGTGCCACATGGAGGAGCTGGCCTTGGAAGCATGGGCTCCAAGCTGCTTTTCCAATGCCTCAACCCATTCCCACTTGCTGGCTTGTCTTTTCTCCTGAGACCAGAGGTGTTTGTTGCCAGAGGTGCTGAGTTTGAAGGGCAGCAGCCAGCCAGCTCCTGTGGGATTTATCTGCTAGCTTCTCACTCCCCTTCTGCCTGGGTCCGACTACAATGGCCAGACCGTCCATCCTCCTGGAAGATGAGAGATTCCTTTTGACCAACTGAGTTTTGTGATTATTTCTTTCTACCCCACGAGACATCTTTGGCATTAATTATATTTCATAAACTCTATTGGTTCTATTTCCTTTTGAAACCGAGTATGTTTTGTTCTAAACCAGGAATCTCTAGGCCTGGATCTCCTGAGTCAGTAGCTGCTGGTCTCATCCGCCTGTTGGACTCTCTCCTCTTGCTCCCCATCTCCGCCAGAAAGTCCAGTGTGGAGGTCTTGGGTGGGGACCAACCATGTCACTTCAGAAAAATCCAACAGGAAACTCTGAGGGCCAGCCACACTCAAGACAACCCTTGGCCCATATCTAGGAATACAGGGAGGTACTTTAGGCTAGGAAGGCCTGCTGACTACAGTTACCTCAAATGAGAGGATCTGACTCTGCAGCAAACAGGCCCTCCTGCCATGCTCAGCGCTCACCCCTCAAGGGCTGTTACCCAGCACTCAGACCAGGGGAAAGGCAGTCAGAAACATTAGAAAGACTAGGGATTTGCCTGTGTTTTTAATTCAGCGACTTAGAAGAAAATCTACAGTTTAATGAAATCATACAGCAATTTAAAACCTGCTTTTTTACCAACACCAAGCAAAACTGTCCCAACCTGTTTAGGATGTTCCTTGTGGAGGGGTTTGGCTTCCCCTGGCTTCCCCATCATGGTTTTGGACCGTGGCCTCAGCTGATTGATCATGGGAAGATTTTGACAAGTGTCATTCATCATCCTAGGGTAGAGAACAAAGACCTTGAAGGAAATTATTCTAACCACTTAGTCTGAGGTAACTAAACAACTTGTGGAGCACAGAGTTCTTGAAAGATAGACAGGTATACCACAATAGGGTCCTAACATCTGCACCCACCTCTATCCTGTCCATCCAAGCCTGACTAGTTCAGTCTACCCTCTGAGTTTCTGCAAGATGGAGCTAGAGTGCCACCTCCTCCTAGACGCCCCTGACTCACTCTCTGCATTTCCCTTTCAGGACCCCTAGCTTCAGTCCTCCTGTAAATAGCTTTCTTTTCCCAAAGTGCTTTACAAACATCCTTCTCTTGTTTCTTTCCACTTCCACCCAGCTCCCCCTCTCCCTTCCCTCTGGAAGAGCAGGGGAAAGGCACAGAAGGAAGGAGTCCTCCACTCAGATGAATGAGCATTAGAAAGTCTATGGATTTGTCATGGTGTGCTGGGTGTACCCTGTCTACTTAAAATACCTCCCATCATACTGTGTACAATATATGTCAAAAGAGGTTCATGGAAGGAAAGCAACCTTACCTCGTCTCTGTTGTCACAGGTCATTCATGTTTATAAAAGACAAATTTTCACCACAATTATATACTTCAGGCAAAACAAATTAAGGGGGCTCCAAGTCAAAATTAGTGGCTAACTGAGGTGGTGATGGGGGGTACTGACTAGGAAGGGAGCCTGCTGGTGAGTATATGTGCTTTGACTGTATCTATGTTATACATCAGTGCAGAGGTAAAATATACTTGTTCCTTACACAAATACCCACATCATCAGGTGTTTTGTTCTCTAATTCTCTTGCCCTCTCATGTGAGATACATTTCTAGAATTTTTCTCCCTCCATGCTAACTGGTCAGAGAGCTGCCATTTCAACTCCATTTTTTTGTGAGAAAGAAAAAGTTGGTCATGTCTACTGTAACCATATAGCCATTTGGCCAGTGAGACCATCTATGCCAATAATACCACCAATGTCCACATGTGGTGACTCCAGTGTTAGGTCCAATGAGGTAAATGTCAGGAGAGGAACAACTGTCAGTTTATCAGGGCATCTGTTTTTCATCTGTAGATTAGGAATAAGAATGTCTGCCCCTCGGGTCTTTTGCTGGCACAGCAATGAAAATCTATGAAATGAATACCAAGTATTTCATAAGTGCAAATCCTTGTGAACAGCATTGATTTAGGTAAAGTAAGGATAGATGATAGATAGATAGATAGATAGATAGACAGATATAGACCTATATAGAGAGTTAAATTAGCCTCAACACCCTGGGTGGCTATAAGGAAACTGGGAGCCTATTTTCCCACTGGAGGCAAATGACTCACAGATGTGCCTTAACATGACCAAAGACAAGTTCACTAATGTGCAAAGCAACACAATTTTATTTCCATCAGCTCTAACGATTGTAAAATTATTTCTAATATGGAACCAAATCTACCCTTTTAATCAACTTCAGTCACTAGTTCTAGGCATGTCCTGTGGAATATTGCAGAGAAGATCCAATCTCTCTTTAGAGAGTGGAAACAGCCACTGCATTGTTGTAGGAACCACCCTCCATCCCAAGTTTTCTGTTCTTCAAACTAAACATCTCCAGTTTCTCCAGTCATTCCTAAGGTCATCTGGCTCCCATATTCTTATTCATCCTGGACACCTTTAATTCACTGTCTTCTGACCAGAATAGAGCCACCTCCTACTTTCCAGACTATTCCTATTGATGAAAGCTGAGACCACATTAGAAATCACACTACATTATTGACTCATACTGCATTTTCAGTTCACTCAGATTCCTAGGTCTCTGCTTTTGTAATAGGGGAACTATTTGTTGTGAATCTTTGGGTAGAGTTTAAATCATATTTCATTAAATTTCATCTTGTTATTTGGGCCCATCTCCTAAATTGTCAAGACCTTCTTGCAAACTAATTCTGTCAACCATCGCATTAAAGAACTTTTCCTCCTTGGGTCAGCTGCAAATCTCTAAGCTGGGAGTTTGCTCTTTGGTGTGAGATGCAAGAATTAGGAAAAGGCACTCTCATTTGTTAATAGCCAGTCACATGATACAACCTCTCATTTCAACAACTATCTTTTAGTATAAAATTGTAAACAAACACTATTCATTATCTTCCTAGTTATTCATCCTGATCCTAGCCCTTTGCTATCCAACCTTCATGCTTGCGGGTATAAACATCTACTCAGAGGAGAGCCGAAGGAACCCCAAACCATCAACATCTATCCCAAATGGGTAGCAAAGCGCTCCAGAGACATTCACTTGCAGAATGTTCTTCTAGGTAAGGGATGCTGAGCTAATTCCAAGCATGAATGTATGGCTGAAAAATAATCAGAATCTAAATGTGTTCTCAAAAATGGCCTCTTAAAATGTTCCTCATTGGGTCTATTCAGAAGTACTTATTTATTACCAGAGTCTGACTAGCTTTATGGCAACTATAAATAAAAGAATAACATTCAGAAAAGGAGACATATATACTACTATTTGTAATACTTTAAACAATTAAAAAAAAGAATAAGAAAAGAATAACATTCAGTCAAAACAATAAAACATTCCTAAAAAACAGTACAAAGCAAAGGTAGCTTTGGGCAGTGTATTATCACAAAGCATTCAGGGCTCCACAGCCATTTTATAAATGATACCAAACAGTCCTGTGAGGTGTCTGACCCTTCCTTTTTAGGCTGCAGACCAGGGACTGGAGTCACAAGAGCAAGGAACTTAGTGGGGCAAATGGAACTCATACCTCCTAAAGGCATAATAGGTTGCTTGTGCTTATAATCTAAGTTTTCTTCAATTGCATTCTAAAAGTTAAAGACATTTTTTTTCACTGACTGAATGGTTGTGAGGCCGCTACTCAAACCCCACTTCAACCTTCCCCTAAGGTTTGGCCTTACTATATTAGAAAAATCTACAGGCCTTCATGCCCCACAGCTATGCCATCCTTGGCAGCCATGCCCTTGCACTCCTAGCCATTTCTGAACAGGCTCTGACAGTGGGTGTGGGTTGGGAGTGGGAAGAAGGGAATGAGGAGGACACTGAGAGGGACACTGTGTCTCCTCAGAATGGTCAAGAGACAGAGGGGCTCCATCAGATGTTGCAAGTCCCAAATGAGATTTGAATTTGAGAAGCTAGGGAAAGGAATATAAGATGAGTGCCAGAAAAGAAGGGGAAAAGAAAGGCCTGATTTTCTTCAGACAGGCCAGGACATGGGCGTGCATAAAGAAACTCAGGTGTGATTTTAAAAGGGAAAATATTTCTTGGGTGCTTGGTATGTACAGGGAACTCACTATATGTCAGAAACATGCTCCTAGCAGCTAGGACCTAGCTTGTCAGAAGTAGAGCCCGGAATTGAACTCAGGTCTTTTAATCTCTGAGGTCCATCCTTTTCAAACCACTGAGCCTAGAAAAACAGAGCATGAGTGGGTGCAACTATTTCCAGTAAAGCCAGGAGAACTGACAGACATTGGCCATGTCCTGGACATTTGTAACATGAACAAACACATGGCTGGGCCCACCTAAACCACAGGACCACAGCCTGGTGCTGCTGGTAGACAGTCATGGAGCCACACTGGAGCATCTTCTGAAAGGGTCCCACAAATTCCTAGAGTTGAGTTGATCAAGATGAATTACCATTTACTTTACCTTCTGGCCTTCCCTCCACTTCTCGGTGGCACGTTATTTTCAGCTTCAGCAAAACAGATATTGGGAGGGAAAGGAAAGAATTTAATTTTTAAGAGAAAGTGATTTTTCAAGTATGTTTGTCCTTTTACATTGCTTTTAAATTTGTGTGACAGCCTTTTGGAATTTAAAGGCTCTAAGCTACTCTTTTCTAGAGAGAAGCAAAACCACCAGCAAAGAGAAAGAAGTTCAGGCTTCCCAAATGGTCCCAGGTAGAGAAAGGCCCCAAAGGCCTTGGATATTAAACCTCTTGGAGACCATGGACCTCATGACAACTCCAGTATGGGCTTAGTTACCATTTCATTAGGTTTTCATGAACTTGAAAACATTTTGCTGTGGTCTGTGGGGCACCAGGACAATTCCATGAGTCTGGCAGGGACTACTTTTCAGTCATACTCTGCCAGTTTACCTGAACATAAATATTTAGTTGTCCATATCCCAAGAGAATGCATTTCCAAGCTAGATCAGAGCTGGCAATTTAGAAATCAGATCATGTCAATAATAGCTCTGGTGTCCCGGTGGTTAAGAGTCCTTGCTTTCTCTGCCAAGACTCAGATCCAGCAGCCAAGAGCTCTGAACCCTGCACTGGAAAGGGAGTTCAGATAAAACACCTCTCTCTCAGACCCCTTCCAGCTCTGAGATTCGGCCCTGGCTATTTTTAATTGAGATTCCTCTCGGTTTCCTGGTCCCCACATGAAATGTTAAAGTCTGTGGCTTAACAAGTGCCTTGTAAACAGGACAATGATCTCCCTTGGTTTATAATTACTTCCCCCACTTACATACTTCTAAGTCAATGCTACTACAAAACCTAGGGCCCTCACTTTAGATCTTTCCTCCAGCCAGCCTCCTTGACTGCTAACCTATACTGGGTCTTCACAAAATATTGATCATTATCTGGATTGATGGCTTTCAAAAGCATTTCATTATCTATACATGAGCTATTAGCTTCACCAATACTCATTTTCATGTTATTTTCAAGATAGATAATAGGTCTTCCTAGCAAGAAAAGAATCTTCTGTCATTTATCCTCTTCTAACAGCTCTCTCCATCTCTAAAGAAATGAAAGTAATGTTAGGCTTCTAAAAAGAACCTCTAAAGTACATGATTGTCTAAACACTGTGCTGTACACCTGAAATCAATACAAATAATATTGAATGTACACTAGGATTGGGGGGGGGAAGGACCTGTGATACTCTGAGGTTTTGCCTTCATTGTTCTAAAACACACATTCCTCAAACAAATGCCAACATAATAAAAGGAATATCCATGTCCAAGAATCATATTTAAATTGCACTGAATCTAAGGGAAGCTACAGGATCTGTCTGGTATAATCCTTCAGGACAGCATGAGGGGCACCATCTATCTGGGAATAAAAGGACGAGGAAATGCTAATCTTAAAAATGAAATAAAGTTTTATTTCTAGAAAATAGCCATGTACCTGTGTCTGGTGCCTTTTTGATAATTTTGGGGTATTTCTGAAATTTTATAAAATAATAGCTCTCATAGTCCATCAAAATAGTTTCAAGGTCAACATTGTCGCAAACTTCAAAACGTCGTAACCCCAGTTGAGTTTCTTGCTCCAAAGCATTAGCTGTATCAATATATCTTGCCATTGCACAGAAGAAGAAAAAACAAAACAAAATAATTAACACCGAGTAGAAAGAACAAAAACAAACAGGCATAAAAAGTCCAGAGCCATTATTGTTTAAAACGTTTTTGGAAGTGTTTAGTCAAATAAGTCAACTAAAAAAATATCTTGTGATTTACCTTTTCATTTGTAGCCAAAAGTGGTATTTACATCTTTACTCATTCGACAATTGGTAAAACCCAAATTCAGTTCCAATTGTTATGATTTGCCCATCATTGAGGCGATTTAAAAGAATATGTCATGAGCTCTGAAGAGCTCAACATATGTTGAGCAACATCATTGAGGAAACTTAGTATAAGAAGATGTCATCCAATTGGATGTATTATTTCTGGTAACTTGCAAACGTCAACTGGCTGTACTCAGTCGGTTTCTATACTTACTGATGGCTCACCTGGCTTCTACACTCTGTCTTAATACCCATTTTTCAGAGAAATGAGCTAAATCTATTTTCAATTAATGACTTTAGTATGAAGTCATATATGCTAATGTAAGAAAAAAACTAAAAAATACTGATAAGTCAAAAGAAAATTTCACCACTCATAATGACTGTTAACATTTTCTCTATTTTTCAAACATTTTTATTTATTTTTTAAAATATATTTTTTATTGATTTCAGAGAGGAAGGGAAAGAGAGAGATAGAAACATCAATGATTAGAGAGAATTATTGATCAGCTACCTCCTGCACACCCCTATTGGGGATCAAGCCTACAACCTGGGCATGTGGCCTTTGGTGGGCAGGCTGACGTTCTATCAACTGAGCCAAACAAGCTAGAGCTCCAATTTTTAAAAAATATATATTTTATTGATTTTTTACAGAGAGGAAGGGAGAGGGATAGAGAATTAGAAACATCGATGAGAGAGAAACATCGACCAGCTGCCTCTTGCACAGCCCCTAGTGGGGATGTGCCCACAACCAATGTACATGCCCTTGACCAGAATCAAACCTGGGACCTTTCAGTCCACAGACTGATGTTCTATCCACTGAGCCAAACCGGTTTCGGCCCAAATTTTTTTGAATGGTTAAATACACATAAATTTGCACTTGTAAACAAGAAAAAAAGGAAGATAGAAACAGAGACTATAAATGGCTTGTAGTATTTACTGACGTCACACTATATTCTAAACTCTTTCAGGGATCGTAGAGTTTTTACTTTTAAAAAAAATTATACTAGATAAAGTGTTTTCTAAACTAATTGATCAGAGAAACAAAACTGCTTCTATGTGTTTCTGTTCCACTACTTGAGTTTGAATGAGGTCTGAACTTGATAGGGTTGGCAAGAGCCACTAGAGGTTCTTAACCAATAGTGACAGGACAGGATCTCGGGACAAGCAGTGGGCACCAATGAGCAAGAAACAGCAGTAGAGATGGAGGCTGGTAACAGGCACTGAGTCCTAGAGGATGCACGTGTGGTGCTACAAGGACCTGAACCATGACCTCCATTGTCTGATCTCACCAATTCTCCCTCACACTTCCGAACTCTGGTCTTTCTGTCTCCCTAATTGTTCAGTTATGCCATGCCCCTTCTTCCTCTGTGCCCTTGCCTAGAATGTCCTTGTCCATCACATCTGTCTATTGGCATTCTACATATCTTTCACTGTATGCCAGCTATAATTAAAAAATAAAAATGAAAAGAAAAAGACCAGCTCATATCCCTTTTCTACAAAGTTTTCTCTGATTGTTTATTTCAATCCATAATAATCTATCCTCTTTGGTGAATTCTTGGTATTTTGCTAAAGGCAAGTCTATTTTCCTGACACTGATATGTCCTTAAAATTACCTATATTAGCCCAGTGGGTGTAGCTCATTGGTTGAGCTTCTACCTATAAACCAGTCCTGGTTTGATTCTGATCAGGGCACATGCTTGGGTTTCGGGCTTGGTCCCCAGTAAGTGGGAGGGGGAAGAGGTGGGGGCAGGAGGCAGCTGATCAGTGATTCTCATCATTCATGTTTCTTTCTCTCTCTCCCTTCCTCACTCTGAAATCAATTTAAAAAACATTTTAAAAATACCTACATTATAGTTCACTTTTCACCTTGATAATCCATAAATCCCTTTTCCATCAGATCTCATGGAATATTAATCTAAATTTTTCATTGATTCAAGATGCAAGGAGCCATCTCATGGCAAAAAGGAGAAATGCATGTTTTGCTAACACACAATAAACTCTTTATGCCATAACAGGTAGGTGGCAAAATTTCCTCCCCCTGCCAGTTATAGGATAGGCATTGCACAGAAAAGAGCTGAGTGTAGGTCATTCAGGTCAATGCAATTTCTTTATTTTGAAGGAAGAAAAACAGGATTAAAAGCATTATCTCTGTGTACGTGGCCAGCAGTGGGACCCTGGGAAACTCACTGGATAAAGGACTTAGATGTAAGAAGGGAAACCATAAAAATCTTAGAGGAATTCACAGGCAGCAAAATCTCAGACATATGCTAAAGCAATAGCTTCACCAATACAGCTCCTAGGGCAATGGAAACTAAAGACAAAAATAGACAAATGGGACTACATCAAAATGAAAAGCTTCTGCACAGCAAAAGAAACCATCAACAAAACAACAAGAAAGCCCACTGCATGAGAGAACATATTTGACAATCTTATCATCTCGATAAGGGCTTAATCTCCAACATTAAAATGGAACTCATACAACTTAACAAAAGGAAGATAAACAACCCAATCAAAAGGGGGGAAAGGACCTAAATAAATACTTAGTGAAAGAGGACATAAAGAAGCCCAAGAGACATATGAAAACATGCTCAAAGTCACTAATCATCTGAGAGATGCAGATCAAAACGACAATGAGGTAGCATCTCACACCTGTCAGAATGGCTATCATCAACAAATCAATTAATGACAAATACTGGCGAGGATTCGGATAAAAAGGAATCCTTGTGCACTGCTGGTAGGGATGCAGACTGGGCAGCCACTATGGAGAACAGTATGGAGTTTCCTCAAAAAATCAAAAATGGAACTCACATTTGACCCAGTGACTCCACTTCTAGAAATATATCCCAAGAAACTAAAAACACTAATCAGAAAGAATCTATGCATCCTGTGTTCATAGCAGCACAATTTACAATAGCTAGGATTTGGATACAGCCTAATTGCCCATCAGCAAATGAGTGGATTAGAGTAACTGTGGTACCTCTACATAATGGAATACTATGCTGCTATAAAAATGAAGGAACTCCTACCATTTGCAACAGCATGGATGGACCTGGAGAGCATTATGCTAAGTGAAATAAGTCAGTCAGAGAAAGGTAAACATCACATAATCTCACTTATTTGTGGAATATAATGAACAACATAAACTGATGAACAAAAAAGGATCCAGAGACAGAGAAGCATCAATCAAACCATCAAACCTCAGAGGGAAGGTAGAAGAGGGTGGGGGAAAAGGGGAGAGATAAACCAAAGGACTTTTATGCAGGCATATAAGCATAATCAATGGACACCGACACTGGGGGCGGGGGAGGGAGGGCATGAGCAAGGGGGCAGGGGGGGCAAAGGAGGAATAAGGACACATATGTAATACCTTAATCAATAAAGAAAACAAAAAATAATTTTAAAAAAGGCTACACTAACTTCAAACTTGTATGGGAAAAGGTGTGTATCACATGAGCTGAATAATAAAATTTAATTGTTAATAAAGTTTTCAAGTACATAATATGAAAAATACCTAGGTAAATGTGTCAATAAAAGTGTGTGTCTAGGTTGCTAAGGATGGGGCAGGGACAGGTAGAGCACAAGGGATTTTTGGGGCAGCAAAGCTATTCTATATGATATGACAGTGGTGGAAACCTGACATGCATTTGTTAAAACTCATAGAACTGTACAACACCAGAGTGAGCCCCAATATAAACTACAGACTTTAGCTACTAATGATATACTCATATACAGTATTGATTCATCAACTGTAACAAATGTACCAGATGAATGCAAGATGTTAATAATAGGGGAGACTGGGCAGAATGGGTGGTTGCCAGCATATAGGAACTCTCTGTACTTAAAAAAAAATAACTGTAATTTTTCATTGATTTCAGAGAGAGGAAAGAAGAAATGAGAGACCTCAATCAGTTGCTTTTTCCCTCAACCAGAGATCAAACCAGAAACCTGGTATGTACCCTGACCGGGAATCAAACCCAACACCTTCCAGTGCAAGGGATGATGCTGCAACCAACTTAGCCACACCAGCCAGGGCCTCTCTGTACTTTGTGCCCAATTTTTCTGTAAAATTAAACAGCTCTGAAAATAAAAGCTGTGGCTTGTTATTTAAAGGGTGTATCTGGAAAAGCGGAGGTCAGAAAGAGAGAGCACTCTTCTCTGTAAGTATTTGCAAGGTAACATACCCTTCTTGTGTTAAATGATGCAAAATCAAAATAAGGAGATTTTTTCGTCGTGCTTCTGCCCTCACCTTGCACTGTGAACAAAAAGGAAAATGTAAATCAGATTACAACGAGATGTGACACTCCTTTATAGCAAGAAACCCTTGAAGGTAAAGGTACCAGTCAAAACCAAGAAGCATGACTTAAAGGCTAGAAGGCAGTTTGGCATTCCTTGGGATATATACACTGTTTTCCATTGTTATTTTCTTCTTCTTTTCTTAATTCTCACCCTCGGATATTTTTTCATTGATTTTTAGAAAGAGTGGAAGAGAGAGGGAAAGACAGAGAGAAATATCAATTGGTTGCCTCCTGCATGAGCCCTGACAAGGGCCCGGACCAGGGAGGAGCCTGCAACCAAGGTGTGTGCCCTCAACCAGGGTCCCTCCTGTCTGTAGGCCGACACTCTATCCATTGAGTCAAACCAGTTAGGGCCACTGTTATTTTCTTTTTACAGCTGACTTCTTAATTGTAAACTTAAGGTACTGTGATTTAAATTGGGATTTACTAGTTTGCTTCTTACTGCCAAAATAATTAGCATTTTATCACTTATAATTAGAAGAAACAAATATATACAGTTTTATTTGGACCAGGTTAAGGGAAGTGATGATAAAGATAAACTTATGAACCAGGAATCAGCTCTGACATTCCAGGTACTTACCTGCTCTTACAACTTAAATTCACTCAGAGTCTCACCCAGTCCCTGCACCAAGTGCAGATGAGTTTCAATCACCATTCAGGGGTGACTGCACAGCCAAGCACTTAGAATAGAGTAACAGAGCCATACAAGGGAAATTCCTGCATAATAATACCTTTATTCAGGCTATGTGAATCTTTACATTTATCCACAGTGTTAATGTGCTGCATTTAGTTATCTGGTATCTCAAATTTCCCTGAAATCTATAATAATAAAAGTGTAATATCCTAATTAGGCCAGGACTTCCAAACGACCTTCTAGACGAAGCCAGGACTATAAGGGAAACCTGGGTCCTGAGTGCCAGAGGGAAGCTGGTGCTGGCAGCCAGAGGAAGGAAGGCTTACTCTTTTTTTTAATCTAAAGTTTTATATATGTCTCCTTTTTCCCTGATTGATCCCCTGCCCCAGCCATTTCCTCCCCAGGCAAGCCCCCATCACCCCAGTGTCTGTGTCCATTGGTTATGCTAATATGCATGCAAACAAGTCCTTTGGTTGCTCTCTAACACCCCCCCCAACACACGCATGCGCGCGCGCACACGCGCGCGCGCGCGCGCGCACACACACACACACACACACACATCTCCTGCCATTTGTCTCTGGATCTATTTTTTGTTCTTCAAATTATGTTGATCATTATATCTCACATATGAATGAGATCATGTGATATTTATCTTTCTCCAACTGGAGGGAGGTCCCCTTTTGCACGAATTTCATATGCCTGAGCCTAGAGGTAACAACCATCCTGACTTTTATGTTAATTACTAGAGGCCTGGTGCTCAAAATTTGTGCACTGGGTGAAAGGGGTCCCTCAGCCCAGCCTGCACCCTCTCCCAATCTGGAACCCCTCACTCCTTGCCACCCGCCTGCTCACTGCTCCTTAGCACTGCCACAGAGGCAGGAGAGGCTCCCGCCACCGCTGCTGCCCTTGCCAGCTGTGAGCCCAGCCTCTGCCTGAGCTGTGCTCCCCCCTGTGGGAGCACACTAACCACCAGGACCGGCCATTCTGGTTATTTTGCCGTAATGGTCGCTTAGGTTTTATTATATAGATTCTCTTTTTCTTTACATTTTTACCAAATATGTATGTATTTTTTAAAAATACATATTACCCCACTTGTGTGGCTCAGTGGTTGAGCAGTGACCAGGAGGTCATGTTTCAATTCCCGGTCAGGGCACAAGCCTCGGTTGTAGGCTCAATCTGTGTAGGGGACACAGGAGGCAGCCAATCAATGATTATCTCATCATTGATGTTTCTATCTCTATATCCCTCTCCCTTCCTTTCTGAAATCAATAAAAATATTTTAAAACATGTTTAGTTTCACATTTTTGAACTTTATATGAATATAATATGCATTCCATTCATGTGACTATTTTCTATTCCACAGTATGCAATTTTCCCAACAAAAGTTCATATCAAAGTAAAGGCTTACATATGATCAAGCTATTCCATAAAACCTTCACCTAAATTATATGCTTCCACTGATTTTTAGTCTGGGAGCATACAGGGTTGCTATCTAATATGTCTGAAGGTAACCAACTCTTCCCTTTCCCAGAAAACAGAAGTATCTTTAAATGCCCACAGTACCTGGCATGGTACCAAGTGCTAAGCAGAATCTGATATTTCACGATAAGTTTCTAGATAATTTATTTGTTTGTTGTTTTTAAACTACAGGTCATGATATCAAATTAATGGGTTATAAACAGCACAGTGCACAATGCAATAGAATTATCACAGAATGCATGACAGGAAGAAGGCTTACTATTGCTTTATGAAACTTTTGTTGTGTTTATTCATATGCCTGTGTTCTGGATTTCAATCTCAGATGCCTTTAGTTGGTCACAATAAAAAAAAAGTTTGAAAATCACTATAAAAAGTGACATTAAGATGTGCAACGCTATCAGTTTCCATTCACTTTCTGAAGATGTTGACATAAGAACTCTTGGTAAAGGCCTTTCTAATTTACAAAAATTAATATTGGCAAAGTTTCTACTTTTTTTTTTTTTGTAATTTGATTTGTCTCTCCTATAGTGCCACCTACTGTACTGGGAGGAGAAGCACTTCATGAAATTTACATTATTTCAAATTATTAGTTCAGTAATAGATGACAATCATCACAAAATCCAGCCCAAATTAAATTTGCAAAATAAAAATACAACATCATATTAAACAATAAGGGATATGTCCTTAAATGTACAAATTCAGAAATTATGTTTGCGATTTTGATCAGAATTTTAAGGGTCTGGAAGGAACCTGAAATCTAGAAAAGCAAAGAGATTTGCTCAAAAGCCTACAAAGAGTTGAGAGTAGAACCCAAGTCTTCTAGTTCCTGGGCCAATGCTCTCCCCTCCACCACTTCCTCCCCTGCACTCACCCCTTCTCACCAGACTACTCCCACCCCCTGCACAATCACTCCAGACCAGAGAGAAGCTGCTGTTTAAATTTTCAAAAACAAAATTGCATGACAAATTTTCCAAAATCAAACAACTGTGGTTACCAGTCTAAAGTGAAGAGAAATAAAGTCTTCTTTGTTTAAAAGAAGTCAGGCAGCATTGAATAGGGGGAAAAAAATATTCATTAGTTAGGCAGCAAAAATCAGTAATAATATGTACAAAAATAACTATAAAAATTGTGTTTGTTAAATAATTCTACTCTAAATAATCCAACTCTAAAGTTGCAAGACAAGAATCAACAAAACTGTTTGCAAAGTTTTTCTTTATTCCTAACCCTGTTTACTATGGGTAAATTTTTCTCTTTAAAGTTGGGTCAGGCCGAAACTGGTTTGGCTCAGTGGATAGAGCATCAGCTTGCGGACTGAAGGGTCCCAGGTTCGATTCCGGTCAAGGGCATGGACCTTGGTTGTGGGCACATCCCCAGTAGGGGGTGTGCAAGAGGCAGCTGGTCAATGACTCTCTCTCTCATCATCGATGTTTCCAACTCTCTATCCCTCTCTCTCCCTCTCTGTAAAAAATCAATAAAATATATTTAAAATAAAGTTGGGTCAGTTACTAAGAAAGTCAAAAGTCTCAATGTAGCCCTAGCCAGTTTGGCTCAGTAGATAGAGCATTGGCATGGGGACTGAAGGGTCCCAGGTTCGATCTCCATCAAGTGAACATACTTCGGTTGCATGCTTGATCCCCAACCCCAATCAGGGCATGTAAAGGAGGTAAGTAATCAATGTCTCTCTCACATTGCTGTTTCCCTCTCTTCTTCCTTCCACTCTCTTTAAAACATCAATGAAAAATATCCTCAGGTGAGGATTAACAAAATAAACCAAAAAATCTCATTATAGGATTGATGGTTAACACATGAAATAAGGGGAGCTAAGCCTTTAAATGGCTTTATTTCAAGGACTCCAAGAGGTCCACACCAAGACACATCATAATTAAAATGCCAAGGGTTAAAGACAATGAGAGAATCTTAAAAGCAGTAAGAGAAAAGCAGTTAGTCACCTACAAGGGAATGCCCATATGACTGTCAACTGATTTCTTTTTTTCCGTTTTGTTTTTTTGTTTTTTGTTTTTTTAAATATATATTTTATTGATATTTTACAGAGAGGAAGGGAGAGATAAAGAGCTAGAAACGTCGATGAGAGAGAAATATCGACCAGCTGCCTCTTGCACACCCCCCACCGGGGATGTGCCCGCAATCAATGTACATGCCCTTGACCGGAATCGAACCCAGGACCTTTCAGTCCGCAGAACGACACTCTACTACTAAGCCAAACCGGTTTCGGCTGTTTTGTTTTGTTTTGTTGTCAGCTGATTTCTCAAGAGAAACTTTGCAGGCCAGAAGGGAGTGGCAAGAAATATTCAAAGTCATGAATAGTAAGGAACTACAACCAAGATTACTCTATCTAGCAAAGCTCTCATTTAAAATTGAGAGTCAGACAAAGAGCTTTACAAACAAAATGTTAAAGAGTTCATCACTTGCTGGAACTGGTTTGGCTCAGTGGATAGAGCATTGGCCTGCGGACTAAAAGGTCCCAGGTTCGATTCCGGTCAAGGGCATGTACCTTAGTTGCCGGCACATCCCCAGTAAGGAATGTGCAAAAGGCAGCTGATCGGTGATTCTCTCTCATTGATGTTTCTAGCTTTCTATCCCTTTCCCTTCCTCTCTGTAAAAAAATCAATAAAATATATTTTTAAAATAAAAAAATAAAGAGTTCATCACCACCAAACCAGTATTACATGAAATGAAGGGTACCCTTTTTTAAAAAGGGTATTCTTTAAGAAGAAGAGATAAAAAATTATGAATAAAATGGTAACAAATATATATCAACAATTAAACCTAAAAATCAAAATAAACTAATAAAAAATCTAATGAACAAAATTAACTGGTGAATAAAATAGGATCAGAAGCATGGAAGCATGGCACAGACTCGAAGGAAAGGCATGAAGAGATTAACCAAAGATCTTACCTATGGACACATAAAGTAAGGTGGTAAAGATCTGGGGCAGGTTGGGAACCAGTTGGAGAGGGGCAGTGGTGGAGGAAAAAGTAGCTGCAATACTTTCAACAATAAAGATTTTTTTTAAAGGACCACAAGTTATCTGTCCATAAAAAAATATTTTCCAAACAATAACTGTATAAAATACACACAGAATGTAAATAAATTTGCCCAAGGAAAAATAATAGCAACATTCATTAATCCCATCAGCTCAGACACTCATTCACAGAACTAGAATTGTTTGAGCTCATTTTTTAATGAATGCAAGAGTCTTTCATTAAAACTTCACCAGTGTTTCTTAACTGACCTCACATAGTGACAAAAGAATTATGTCTCTTACAATTCCTCAAAACAAATATCCCACAATTTTAGTGACCATTTCAAAGCAATTATTGGCTAGAATTTTTTTTTTGTTAATCTTTTCCTGAGGATATCTTTCCTATTGCTTTTCAGAGAGAGAGGAAGGGAAAGAGTGAGGGGGTAAGAGAGAGAGAGAGAGAAAGGGAGAGAGAGAGAGAGAGAAAGAGAGAGAGAGAGAGAGAGAGAGAGAGAGAGAGAGAGAGAGAGAGAGAGAGAGGTGATAGACAAATCGACTGGTTGTCTTCCAAACACACCCCCAATCTTATAGGAGATCATGTCTTTTAATTTCTGAATAGTTACAGTCCTATTGTTAATAAAGCTAATCCATGTCCTTTGTATGTAAAGGTCTTTGAGAACAAAAAAATTTTAACTGAAGAGCCATGGAAACCATTTTCAAAAGATACTGCACTGGATACTACTGAGCAAACTGTGGGGTGCCGTGCCAGTATCAGGGTCAGCGATTGGTGGGTGTTCAACAGCTGTAATTGCTTTGTTCATATACTTCAGTCTCTCCTCATTTACTCACAAAGCATGTGCTTCCTCCGAATCTAAACATGCACAGACGCACCCTAGCTGGTTTGGTTCAGTGAAAAGAGTTAGGGTCTGTGGAATGAAGGATCCCAGGTTCGATTCTGGTCAAGAGAACATGCCCAGGTTGTGGCCTCAATTCCTAGTAGGGAGGCATGCAGGAGGTAGTTGATCAATTATTCTCTCTCATCATTAGTGTTTCTCTCTCTCTCTCTCTCTTCTCTCTCTCTCTCTCTCTCTCTCTCTCTCTCTCTCTCTCTCTCCCCCTTTCTCTCTGAAATTAATGAAAAATATATTAAAATTTTCAAAAATAAACATGCACAGATGCAAATGTTCTCTTATGACCAGGAGGCTGAGAAAAATAGCCAGGGAGTGTTTTGCTTGTGTTCCTCGGTACTGCACGCACTGCACTGGCTTTAGCTCATAGCTCTGAATTTTGTGAAGATGTAGAGCCAGAAAACTCATTAGAGGAGCAGAAAAAAAATCTTGGGAGAGGTGTTCCTAAAAGGGGAGGGGAAAGGAAGGCTGGAAATGGCAATAGGAGATGTAGAGTTTCGATTTGAAGAAATGAAAATGTTCTAAAATTAATGTGGTGATAGTTGTATAACTGTAAATATCCTAAAAGCCATTGAATTGTACACTTTGCTTGGTATGTGGATGATTATCTCCATAAGGAGATTTTCAAATGCAAATGGAGAGGTAGAGAAAAGAAGGCTAGAATGAATGTAAATAATTTGAGTAATGTTTTTGCCCTGATATATAAATAAATATATCTAACAATAGAAATATTTCCATGCAATAGTTTTGATATTCAAAGTAGAAATGATGGGGAGAGCAGCTTGTCACCCAGAACCTTTGAGGGCCTGCTCAGCACCCTGGTGGCAGCACCTGGTCCCATTTGAGATGTGACAAAGGTGTTTCTTATTTACTCATTTTGATGAACTGGCTCTAACATGCCTCAGTGTGACTATTGGATAGATAGACTTACCAGACAGGAGAGAAAACACAAAATCACCTAGGCAGACATTTCCCTTTATGCTTTTTCTTTTTGGTTTGATCATAATTTGAAATGTACCTAACTGTTGAAGAAACCGGAATTCACCCTAAGTATTATAATATTTCTTCAGTTCATCAAGACAAAAAAAAAGCTTCTTTCAGTAAGAATCATAAATATTTTTAAATGCAGAAAAAATTTAAAATGTTATCCAGATAATATCCAGCATTGTCAAAGTGTAAGAGTATGACATGCTTAGATATAATGGAAGCATAAACGAGTACAACCCTTTTATAAAGCGCAAATTGACAAAATCTATCAAAATAAAAAAAAAAACACACACACACATACCTATTTACCCAGCAATTCCCACTGCTAGCAAATTATACTTTAGAATATCAATTATACTATATTACAGAAATATTTCAAGTTCGCACAGTGATTAATGTTCAAAGATGTCTAACACAGCATTATATTTTTAAAAATTAGAAATAGCCTAAATGTCCATTAGTGCTTAAATGAATCATGGTGTTTGAAAACATCATGTTTTCTCTCCACTCACTTCCAAATATTGTGTCACTCGGGAAAAGAAAGTTTGAATTATAAGTAATAGTTGAACCTGACAGATGTGGCTCAGTGGTTGAGCATGGTTCCTTTCCCTGTGGGGCACAAGCCTGGGTTGTGGGTGTGGCCGAGAGTGTGCAGGAAGCAGCCAATCAATGAGTCTTGATGTTTCTATCTCTCCCTCTCCCTTCCTCTCTGAAATCAAATAAAAAATTTAAATATTTAAGATGTGCTGTTACTTGATTTGTAAAATGTGGTCTTATAAATTTGTTAATTAAGTGTGAAGTTTGCCAGATCTACAACATCTTTCTACTCATGCCATTCCAACTAACATAGAAAATTATCTTTGGAATTCAAAGGAAGAAATGGGCCACCAAGAAATGGACAATTTAAACTATAAAGATGGTATGCCCTTGAAATGGACACAATTAGATGCTCAATTAATTCCTGTCTACTGAAGAAAGAAAGCCCAGACACCAACATTTACTGAGACATCTCATTTGTCTCAGCTTCAGTAATTTGTCTGTTTTCTTCTTCATACATTTCCTTTGTGGGCTATTGTGCAACAAAAAATGCCTCCGTTATCAGATTCAAAATTGAATCCTATGATACTGTAGCCTGAGGAAAAGGAAGCATTGAATATCTTCCCTAGTTTTAGACCCACAAGATATTTAGGAAATGTTACTGTATACATACCACATTCAACGTTACTGCTTTTAATTTCTTTTTTATGGGTGCAATGGAGATTAATTTGCATGAGCTCTTTTCAATTTCTGTAATAAGATCCAAATTTTGCATTAAGCTTTCCATCTCAAAAACAAACAGTTAAAAAGGACACATTTCATCTTTCAAATGTTTTTATTATAGCTCTATTTTACAGTCCCTGCATCTAATATTCACTTAAACGCTTGAATATATATGCCCGTAGGTTCTAATTTGGTTTTTCTGTTCGTTTGTTTGTTTCCTGATTATCTCCTGTTTCTACAAGGAAATTTCCTAAGTTTCAAATGCTTCAAAACTTGAAAAAGCACTAAACCTATCAACAGGAATGTCTCCAGACCCAGGAAGGCATTTATTGTCTTTTATAAAAAGTCAGGACTGGTCAAATACTCAGCAACAGTGTTTTATGAAGAGGGCATTTGTTGTGGATCCTGGATATGAACTGATTATAGAATCTGAAATTTCAGAAAAGTACAAAATCCACGAAAACACAGGGTACTTCCCATTCTATCACATTGTTATTAAATACTGAACTAGATTATGGAATTTTCAGATGAATGTTCTTTTCATAAAGCTCATGCTCTCACATGATGCTTTCTAATTGCAACAGAGCTGTGGGTTGCAGAGATCATACAGCCATCTCAGTAAGTCAACACCACAGCCTCCTACTGTCCTCAGTTTCACCTGAGTGGTGAACTAAAAGGATGAATGTAAACCCATCAAGCCTTTAGAACCAACATTCCAATAACCAGGCATGAGCAACAAATGATATTTCAAGGAAATAATTAGACAAATCCAGAAAGAGATGCTCTGCAGAAGAATTTTCATAATTTCTAGCAAAAGTTTGTGTCACTGAAAATAAAATAAAGATAAAGACCAGAGGGATTGAGAGCTGTGCTCATTGAAAGAAACTTAAGGGAGAGAAAAACAAGATAAAATGCATGATCCTGGATTGAATGCTGTATAGGGAACTAATTAGTTAAAGAACCATATTTATGTCTTAGCGCATGTGACTCTGTGGCTAAAGTGTAACCCTGCAGACTCAAGGGTCCCACGGTCCACTCTGGTCAATGGCACTGCTGGATCTTGGTTGAAGGATCCTGCACAGTCTTGGTAGGGACTCCAGGAGGAGGCCAATCACTATTTCTTTATATCTATCCTTCTCTCTCTCACACTCAGAAACAACCAATGGAGCCCTAGCCCATTTTATTGAGTGGATAGAGTGTTGGCCTAGATACCAAAGGGTCCCAAGTTTATTTCCAGTCAAGGGCATATGCCCAGATCCTGGACATCGACAAATGTCTCCAGACTGCAGAAGAAAGCAAAAAAATATTGCCAAGATAATATCTAAAATCATAAGAAAAAATATATACATGGGTGAGTATTAACATAAAAAGAAATAAAGAAAAATCGAACGTAAAGGAGATATAGGTACAAATATTGGAGCCCAGGACCCAGCAAGGAAGGGAATCCTGTAGGGGACCATAGGTTAAATCTGGGAAGATCTCGGTCCTATGAATAAACACAGAAGAGAGGCTGGCTTGCCTCAGTTTCCCATTATCTGTGTTGCCCAGGAGGCTGCAAGAGGGTCAGGGGTGGGGGTGGGGGCCCGGGAGGCTGGAATCTGTTTCTGGGGTTGGGTTGAGATGCTGCCCCCTGCAGGCAAAGGTCAGAAACACACCTCAATCCCCTCTACAGAAAGGTGACTTCACTCTTCAACTCCAATTAGTTCTAAAATCAAATGATTAACTGCACTGCCCCGCACAGTGAAAAACAGGAACAGCATACTTGAGAATGAGACTGTATTTGGTTTAGACTGTGGTTTAAACGACTCTGTCGGCTATTGCGGAGCCAGCGAGCACGGAGCAGGTTCATTCCTGGGCATCAAGCCGTCCTCTCTTAGTTCTTCCCTAGTCAAAGACTTCTTATAGTCAGCATGGAGACTGGGCTGGCGTTTTGGGTGGCAGGAATCCCAAAATGAATGAAACAAACCGCTTCCTTCTCGGGCGAAGGTAAGTGCCATGAGCACCCAAGTGAGTGGCCATTCGCGGATTTGGCCTTGTGGGTAGAGCGTCGGCCTGCGGATTCAGGGATCCCGGTTCGATCCCCGTCAAGGGCATGGACCTCGCTTGCAGCCACACCCCCAGTGGGCTGTGAGGGTTGTGGCGTATGCCAGCAGCAGATCATTCATGTTTCTCTCCCATCAATGATCCTCAACTATCCTTCTCCCTTTCTCTCTGCAAAAAACTCAATAAACATAACTTAAAAATAGGAAAAAAAAGAAGAAGGAGAAGAGCACTGGAGTGTAGGCTCATCTGAGCCAGGCCCGACTGCTGACATGCAGGTGAGCGGAGCACAGGGTCATTCGGCGGCCAAACATTCCGCAGGAACTGATGGACCCCTGCGTCCATCACACCCCGCTCTGCCGGCGCCCCCCTCCCAACACACACGACGAGGGACTATTCCTATCCCCTACCCCCACCCACACCCCCCCCCCCAAGGGCTAAGTGGTTGGAGTGCACACACATGGCTTTCTCTCTCTAAGCTCCCAAAACTTCTTCACCCTGGGCCCAAACTTCTTCCCGTTACGCGTGACCCGCTTATGCAAATTAAGTTCGCCTGCCTGCGCCTCAGTTTCCAGCTCCAGGAGACCGGATTCATGGAACCCACTTCACGGCTCACTTCCCGCCATCAAGGAAGACAGGACCTCAGGGTGTCATTGGCACCTGCTTCACCCCTGGGAGGGGCCAATCTCCGCACCCGCCGCGGTCCTGGCCACGCCCCCCTCGCCCCACCCACCACGCAAGAGCTTCAAGACAGGACTGCTGGGCCTCGGCGGGATCATTCCGCTGCAGACTGAGCAGAGACACGGTCGCCAGTGCGAGCTCGAGCGCGTGCCGATCAATCAGCAGCCTTGGCCGAGACTGGGTGCGAGAAGCTGGTTCTAGGGTAAGGAGGCCCTGGCAGGAATTTGGCGGGAAGGAGCGGCATTGCGGGGCCTCTCCCACCCCGACCCCCCTCCCCAAGCCCCACCGCCCAAACCCTGACCTTCACACCCCTCTCCCCGTGTGTTTCGTCAACTAGGAGACCAGGTGGAGCAGCCTTGTGGTGGCAGAAGCCCATTTCTTTCAGCGGCGGCGGCAGGTGCTCCTTGGCTGTCTGGAGCCCATCGCCGGGACCCCGCACCGCAGGAGACAGGGGCTGTGAGTCAGAGAGGGGAGCACCCGCCTTCCTTCCAAAAGGACAGCCCCCCCCCCCGCTGGGGGCCAACGGCCAGGGGGAGCCCTCCGCTGGGATGCCCCAGAGACTTCACCAAGCCTTCGCCATGGAGAGCAGCCCACCGCCTCTCTGCCCGCAAGGACCCGGGGGACAGCTGTCCTCTCGTGGCATCAACAAGGGCAAGGAAAGAAGAGAGCGCCGCAGCTTCCACGAGTCTGAGCCTTCGTGGGAGGGGGCTGCACACAAGCCCGCGAAGAAGCGAAAGCGCACACACTCGGGGAAGAGCCCATCCCATTACCCACGGGGCCAGCGTCTACCCGGCTTCGACCCCCCAGAGGGGCCGGGGGGCCTGCCGCCCGAGGTGAGGAGCAAGCCCAAGACTCCAGAAGGGAAAGGCAAGAGTCCCCACTTGGGAAGGAAGCCAGCGGGCCCCGCACCTGAGCTGGAGGCCGCAGCGGAGGCAGCAGCGGCTCCCGCTCCAGCTCCAGCTCTCGCTCCCGCTCCCGCGGAGGAAGACCACGAGGCAGACCCGCCCACCATGTGCTTCCAGGACTACCTCACCTATGACCAGCCTCCCGCCAGGAAGAAGAAGAAGAAGAAGAAGAACGAGAAGGAGGAGGAGGAGGAGAAGGAGAACAAGAAGAAGAAGAACAAGAGGAGGAAGAGCGAGAAGACGCCAGCCACCGCGCTGCAAGCAAAGAGTCTTCACAAACAGGACTCCACGGCCACAAAGGCGGAGGCAGGCAAGTCCCACAAGCCAACGCCACCCGCAGCAGCCGGGGCCCCGCTCCCAGGGGAGCCCCCTGCCCCTGCAGCCACGGGGCCTGCCTTGCCAGACCTCGGGCCGTGCCAGCCCACCGACCACCCACTTGCCGCCTTTCCATTGACCACGTCCTCCTTCCAACAGACACCAAGGGCCCTGCCCTCACCTCGCCGCCACGAGGACAAGGGAGCTGGGCTCCTGGGAATCAGCCTGAGCTCCCGGAAGACGCGGCTGTTGTCTGGCTCCAAGAGGGAAAGGCGCAGAAGAATGCGTGCCTTGTTCCAGGAGTGCCTCCAGACCCTGCAAAGCAGCTTCGACCTGCTCTGTAAAGCCAGAGGAGTGCCGTGTTCTCTTCCGAGACCGGTTTTGCAGAGGGAACCCGTTTTGCAGAGGGATGCCCCCGAGAAGCTACCGCGCCTGGAGGAACGCAGCGGAGATGGAGCGCTAGCCTCCCAGACGGAACCCGTTTTGCAGAGGGATGCCCCCGAGAAGCTACCGCGCCTAGAGGAACGCGGCGGAGATGGAGCGCTAGCCTCACCGTGGGAACCCGATTGGCAGAGGGATGCCCCCGAGAAGCTACCGCGCCTAGAGGAACGCGGCGGAGATGGAGCGCTAGCCTCACCGTGGGAACCCGATTGGCAGAGGGATGCCCCCGAGAAGCTACCGCGCCTGGAGGAACGCGGCGGAGATGGAGCGCTAGCCTCACCGTGGGAACCCGATTGGCAGAGGAATGCCCCCGAGAAGCTACCGCGCCTGGAGGAACGCGGCGGAGATGGAGCGCTAGCCTCACCGTGGGAACCCGATTGGCAGAGGGATGCCCCCGAGGAGCTACCGCGCCTGGAAGAACACGGCGGAGATGGACCTCTAGCCTCACCGTGGGAACCCGATTGGCAGCGGGATGCCCCCGAGAAGCTACCGCGCCTGGAGGAACGCGGCGGAGATGGAGCGCTAGCCTCCCAGACAGAACCCGTTTTGCAGAGTGATGCCCCTGAGAAGCTACCGCGCCTGGAGGAACACAGCGGAGATGGAGCGCTAGCCTCACCGTGGGAACTCGATTGGCTGAGGGATGCCCCCGAGAAGCTACCGCGCCTAGAGGAACGCGGCGGAGATGGAGCGCTAGCCTCACCGTGGGAACCCGATTGGCAGAGGGATGCCCCCGAGAAGCTACCGCGCCTGGAGGAACACGGCGGAGATGGAGCGCTAGCCTCACAGTGGGAACCCGATTGGCAGTGGGATGTCCCCGAGGACCTACCGCGCCTGGAGGAACACGGCGGAGATGGAGCGCTAGCCTCACCTTCGGAACCTGATTGGCAGAGGGATGCCCCCAAGAAGCTACCGCGCCTGGAAGAACACGGCGGAGATGGAGCGCTAGCCTCACAGTGGGAACCCGATTGGCTGTGGGATGCCCCCGAGGAGCTACCGCTACTGGAGGAACACGGCGGAGATGGACCGCTAGCCTCACCTTGGGAACCCGATTGGCAGTGGGATGCCCCCGAGAAGCTACCGCGCCTGGAGGAACACGGCGGAGATGGAGCGCTAGCCTCACCGTCGGAACCCGATTGGCAGAGGGATGCCCCCGAGAACCTACCGCGCCTGGAAGAACACGGCGGAGATGGAGCGCTAGCCTCACAGTGGGAACCCGATTGGCAGTGGGATGCCCCCGAGGAGCTACCGTGCCTGGAGGAACACGGCGGAGATGGAGCGCTAGCCTCACAGTGGGAACCCGATTGGCAGTGGGATGCCCCGGAGAAGCTACCGCGCCTGGAGGAACACGGCGGAGATGGAGCACTAGCCTCACAGACGGATCCCTTCGGGAAGGAGCATCGCCAGCCCGCCTTGGGGACGGGCACGCGGGAAGAAGCCCAGTCACTGCGGGAGCCACAAGAGCGGGGCGTGGCAGAGCAGGTCCTGCACAGCACGGCCAACCGGCCCAAGGACTGGCCCCCAAAGATGGCTCTTTTGGAAACAGCAGAAGCAGCAGCTGTCCAGGAAAACGTCCCGCGCGCCCCATCCCCCACCACACGCAGCCCCGAAGCTCCCTCGCAGCCCGCCACTGCCTGCCGAGTGGCCAAGCCGCAGGTGCTCGGCAGCCACAAGAAGAAGATCGCACCGCTGATGGCCAAGTCCATCAGAGACTACAAGACCCTGTGCTCCCGACGACGGCGGTGAACCCAGGGCTTGCCCCGCACGCACATGCACACGGCCTTTGGAAGGAGGCCAGCCAGCACAGGGAGGGAGCGGTCCTGCCACGGGACACTAGCTTCTTTGCATTCCCGGACACTTTGGGATCTGACTCCTAGAGTTTTCCTGTGTTGCACCTGTGCCCCTTCCTGGACCCATAGAGGACAAGGGTCGGCTTTAGTGTCCCTGCGTGCTGGGAATGTGCTGGACTTCTTGCATTTACTGTGTCTGTTAACTAGCATTTGCTTACATTGTATTTATGAGTCTGTAACTAATTGTGCTTCGTGCCAACTGCACTGTAAACTACTAACAATAATGGTCGGTCATTGCTGTCAGGAGTTCTTAGATCTCATCAAGTCAGAGATTCTGTAGAGCTTTCGAACCCTCTGCGAGGGAGGAGGGAAATATACACTGCTCAACTCAATAAATGATATTTATTAAGACAAGAGACTCCTGGAGTTTCTCAGTGTTGTGCCTGTGAGTCCGTGGCCCACTGTCCACAGCCTCCCGCATCAACAGTATGTGAGCATATGCATTTCTCTACTGCCATCCAGAAGGCTCTGGACAAAAGAAATGGATAGCTCTGAGGGTTCAAGTGTGGATGGACATCCATCAAATATACACAAATACTCTCTCTTTGATAAAGCAATTTCAATGATAGAATTTTTATCCTCGACATATAAACGTGTGTGTGATGTGTGTTTGTGTGTGTGCGTCCGTGTGTGCATGTGTGTGTGCCTGTGTGCGTGTGCGTGCGTGTGGGTGTGCGTGTGTGTGTACCTGTGTGCGTGTGCGTGCGTGTGCGTGGGTGCGTGGGTGCGTGTGTGTGTGTGTGTGTGTGTGTGGGTGTGTGTGTGTGTGTGTTTAATATTGCTCACACTTGGTTATGCCATTTGAGGCCACTTTTACTCAAGGACATTTGCCTGCTTCTCTGAGTAGGGTGCATATGACAATCTCACCCTGGCCAAAGTGCTCAGTGTTTGGAGAAAAAACCCGCACATCTGAGGGTCACAGGTTTGATTCCCATCAAAGGCATGTACCTGGGTTGCATGTTTAATCCTGAGCACAATAGGGGCACGGCAAACTGGGGCGGCTTTCACCACTATCACCAATATCTCTCTGTCTCTTTTCTCACTTGTGTTTCACCCCCCCCTACTTCCTTCCTTCCACACTCTCTAAAAATCAATTGGGGGGTGGGGGAGGGATATCAACCCGTGAGGATTAACATAAAAAGAAATAAAGAGAAATCAAACGTCAAGGAGGTACGGGTACAAATATTGGAGCCCAGGACCCAGCAAGGAAGGGAATCCTGTAGGGGACCATAGGTTAAATCTGGGAAGATCTCGGTCCTAGGAATCAACACAGAAAAGAGGCTGGCTTGCCTCAGTTTCCCCTTCTCTGTGTGGCCCAGGAGGCTGGAGGAGGGCGGGGCGCGAGGGTGGGGTGGGGGTGGGGGCCCCAGGAGGCTGGAATCTGTTTCTGAAGTTGGGTTGAGATGCTGCCCCCTGCAGGCACAGGTCAGAAACGCACCTCAATCCCCTCAGGCAGGGGGCAGAAACGCACCTAAATCCACTCTCCAGGAAGGTGGCTTCACCCTTCACCTCCAATTAGTTCTGATATCAAATGATTAACTGCACTGCCCCGCACAGTGAAAAACAAAAACAGCATAGTGTGGCACAACGGTAATAATAAGCATTACACATCAGATATTGGAACTCTCAGACACAGTCTTTAATAGAACTATTTTAACCAATACCATTGCAATAGCATATATATTTCACAAAACTGCCCTGAGACTTTCGGGCGGTCTGAGTCGTGTCCCCTTCCCCAACGTGTACATGGCAGCCCTAACCCCGGCCGACTACTTGAGAATGGGACTGTGTCTGGAGATGGGACTTTCAGGAGCCCATTTCCCTGAAATGACCCGGGTAGGTCGCGCCCTTATCCAATAGGTCTGGCGGTCCTTGTAGGAAGAGGACCTTTGGACACACAAAGAGATACCGGGGATGGTCTTCCATCCCGGAGGGACCCTGTGATGCACAACACAACAAGAAGGCGGCAGTTTGCAAGCCAAGGAGAGGAGCCTTGGCAGAAACCAAACCTGCTGACACCTGGAGCTTGGACCTCCAGTTTCCAGAACTGTGAGAACATCCATGTATGAGGTTTAAACCACTCTGTCGGCTATTTCGTTAGGCAGCGCTAGCAAGCTACTCCCACCGCTCTGTTGAAAGCCACGGAAATCTAGCTCAGAGAAATTAAAGAAGATCCAACATTTCCGATTGGGAAAGTCAATATCCTAAAGATGTTAATTCTCCTACAAATTGACCTAAGGATTCCATGGGATCGCATTCAAAGCCCAACAGGTCTTTTTCAATTAACTGAACGGTTGATTATAACTTTTATGTGAGAAATGACAGCAACCAAGATAGCTGTGAAAAGAGCTAAATCAGAGGAGGGTACACCATCCGTGTTCAGGGCTTAACCTAGAGCCACAGTAGTTAAGGTAGTTTGATGTTGGCATGTAGACAGAAAAATGTATCCATGGAACAGAATAGAGAATTCAGAAATGGGCCCGCAAATATACGGTCATTTTATTTTCCTTACACTGTAGGCTGCGTAATTCCGATTTTTAAAAAGAACAGAGTAAAAGTTGCTAAAGCCATAGCCAGTTTGGCTGAGTGGAAAGGTCCCAGGTTCGGTGATGGTCAAAGTCACTCACTATCTTGTGTGCAGGCTCCTACCCTCACCCTCGTTGGGACACCTCTCTCTGTGTCTCTCCATCTCTTTCCCGTGCTCTCTAAAAGTGAAGGGAGCCCTGGACCATTGCATTCAGTGGATAGAGCGTTGGCCTGGGTCCCCAAGGGTCCCCGGTTCATTTCGTGTCAAGGGCACATGCCGGGGTCCTGGACTTGGTCCCCAGTGTGGGGCCCGCGGGAGGCAGCCAATCAATGATTCTCGCGATGGATGTTTATCTCACTCTACCACTCCCTTCCGCCCTAAAATCAATGAAAATATAGTATGAAAAATTAAAATACGGGAAAGAGAAAAGTAAATGAAAACAATGTCCTTGGGTGAGGATGAAAAGTAATGGAAGAACGATATTTCTGACTTGACTTCATTTGGATGAAAAACACGGTGTGTGCACACACAGGGAAAAGTTGTAGAAGGATGCATGGAGAAACACTAAGGTCCGCCCCTGCTTAACACCTCCGCGGTCCTGCCGTGTGGGAATGGAGCGTGGTTATTTTACTTGCTGTGTTTGTTGCAGATTTTTTCCCCCTCAAAATTGAGTGATGACTCTGAGTAATCATGCAGTGTTAAAACGGTCAATGGGGACTTCTGAGACTATTGAAAACAATGATAATGTTCAGGAATTCTCCCAAGTCCTGTAGCCTAACACTTGGGGGGGGTGGGGGGGGGCGGGCGCGGACGGGTGTGAATCTTTCAAATCCAGAATTACAGGGGGAAATACAGACTGCTGGGTGAATAAGGTTCCGACAACGGGCAATCTGAGGGCTAAACTCCAAAAGCCTATAGAATGGTCCAAGGGACGGAATGACGTGAACCAGAAACCGACCGAGGCGGAGCGAGCGAGCGAGCAAGGAGCAGGTTCATTCCTGGACATCAAGCCGTCCTCTCTTAGTTCTTCTCTAGTCCAAGACTTCTTCTAGTCAGCGTGGAGAATGGGAAGGCCTTTTGGGTGGCAGGAATCACCAAATGAATGAAACAAACCGCTTCCTTCTCGGGCGAAGGTAAGTGCCGATCGCCACAAGCGAGTGGCCGTTGGCGGATTTGGACTAGTGGGTAGAGCGTCGGCCTGCGGACTCAGGGATCCCGGTTCGATCCCCGTCAAGGGCGTGGACCTCGCGTGCCGCCACATCCCCAGTGGGCTGTGGGGGTTGTGGCGTGTGCCAGCAGCACCTCATTCATGTTTCTCTCCCGTCAATGTCCCTCAACCATCCTTCTCCCTTTCTCTCTGCAAAAACTCAATAAACAACATAGTAACTTAAAAATCGAAAAAGAAGAAGAAGGAGAAGAGCACTGGAGTGTAGGCTCATCTGAGCCAGGCCCGACTGCTGACACGCAGGTGAGCGGAGCACAGGGTCATTCGGCGGCCAAACATTCCGCAGGAACTGATGGACCCCTGCGTCCGTCACACCCCGCTCTGCGGGCGCCCCCCTCCCCACACACACGAGGGACTATTCCTGTCCCCTACCCCCACCCACACCCCCACCCCCTAGGGCTAAGCGCTTGGAGTGCACACACATGGCTTTCTCTCTCTAAGCTCCCAAAACTTCTTCACCCTGGGCCCAAACTTCTTCCTGTTCCGTGACCCGCGTATGCAAATTAAGTTCGCCTGCCTGCGCCTCAGTTTCCAGCAACAGGAGACCGGATTCATGGAACCCACTTCACGGCTCGCTTCCCGCCATCAAGGAAGACAGGACCTCAGGGTGTCATTGGCACCTGCTTCACCCCTGGGAGGGGCCAATCTCCGTCCCCGCGGGGTCCTGGCCACGCCTCCCTCGCCCCACCCACCACGCGAGAGCTTCAAGACAGGACTGCTGGGCCTTGGCGGGATCATTCCGCTGCAGACTGAGCAGAGACACGGTCGCCAGTGCGAGCGCGAGCGCGTGCCGATCAATCAGCAGCCTTGGCCGAGACTGGGTGCGAGAAGCTGGTTCTAGGGTAAGGAGGCCCTGGCAGGAATTTGGCGGGAAGGAGCGGCATTGCGGGGCCTCTCCCACCCCGACCCCCCGAAGCCCCACCGCCCAAACCCTGACCTTCACACCCCTCTCCCCCTGTGTTTCGTCAACTAGGAGAGCAGGTGGAGCAGCCTTGTGGTGGCAGAAGCCCATTCCTTTCAGAGGCGGCAGGTGCACCTTGGCTGTCTGGAGCCCATCACCGGGACCCCGCACCGCAGGAGACAGGGGCTGTGAGTCAGAGAGGGGAGCGCCCGCCTTCCTTCCAAAAGGACAGCTCTCCCCCCCCGCTGGGGGCCAACGGCCAGGGGGAGCCCTCCGCTGGGATGCCCCAGAGACTTCACCAAGCCTTCGCCATGGAGAGCAGCCCACCGCCTCTCTGCCCGCAAGGACCCGGGGGACAGCTGTCCTCTCGTGGCATCAACAAGGGCAAGGAAAGAAGAGAGCGCCGCAGCTTCCACGAGTCTGAGCCTTCGTGGGAGGGGGCTGCACACAAGCCCGCGAAGAAGCGAAAGCGCACACACTCGGGGAAGAGCCCATCCCATTACCCACGGGGCCAGCGTCTACCCGGCTTCGACCCCCCAGAGGGGCCGGGGGGCCTGCCGCCCGAGGTGAGGAGCAAGCCCAAGACTCCAGAAGGGAAAGGCAAGAGTCCCCACTTGGGAAGGAAGCCAGCGGGCCCCGCACCTGAGCTGGAGGCCGCAGCGGAGGCAGCAGCGGCTCCCGCTCCAGCTCTCGCTCCCGCTCCCGCTCCCGCGGAGGAAGACCACGAGGCAGACCCGCCCACCATGTGCTTCGAGGACTACCTCACCTATGACCAGCCTCCCGCCAGGAAGAAGAAGAAGAAGAAGAACGAGAAGAAGGAGGACGAGGAGGAGGAGAAGGAGAACAAGAAGAAGAAGAACAAGAAGAAGAAGAACAAGAGGAGGAAGAGCGAGAAGACGCCAGCCACCGCGCTGCAAGCAAAGAGTCTTCACAAACAGGACTCCACGGCCACAAAGGCGGAGGCAGGCAAGTCCCACAAGCCAACGCCACCCGCAGCAGCCGGGGCCCCGCTCCCAGGGGAGCCCCCTGCCCCTGCAGCCACGGGGCCTGCCTTGCCAGACCTCGGGCCGTGCCAGCCCACCGACCACCCACTTGCCGCCTTTCCATTGACCACGTCCTCCTTCCAACAGACACCAAGGGCCCTGCCCTCACCTCGCCGACACCAGGACAAGGGAGCTGGGCTCCTGGGAATCAGCCTGAGCTCCCGGAAGACGCGGCTGTTGTCTGGCTCCAAGAGGGAAAGGCGCAGAAGAATGCGTGCCTTGTTCCAGGAGTGCCTGCAGACCCTGCAAAGCAGCTTCGACCTGCTCTGTAAAGCCGGAGGAGTACCGTGTTCTCTTCCGGGACCCGTTTTGCAGAGGGAACCCGTTTTGCAGAGGGATGCCCCCGAGAAGCTACCGCGCCTGGAGGAACACGGCGGAGATGGAGCGCTAGCCTCCCAGACGGAACCCGTTTTGGAGAGGGATGCCCCCGAGAAGCTACCGCGCCTGGAGGAACACGGCGGAGATGGAGCGCTAGCCTCACCGTGGGAACCCGATTGGCAGTGGGATGCCCCCGAGAACCTACCGCGCCTGGAGGAACACGGCGGAGATGGAGCCCTAGCCTCACCGTGGGAACCTGATTGGCAGTGGGATGCCCCCGAGATGCTACCGCGCCTGGAGGAACACTGCGGAGATGGACCGCTAGCCTCACCGTGGGAACCCCATTGGCAGTGGGATGCCCCCGAGAAGCTACCGCGCCTGGAGGAACACGGCGGAGATGGAGCTCTAGCCTCCCAGACGGAACCCGATTGGCAGTGGGATGCCCCTGAGAAGCTACCGCGCCTGGAGGAACACGGCGGAGATGGAGCGCTAGCCTCACAGTGGGAACCTGATTGGCAGTGGGATGCCCCCGAGAAGCTACCGCGCCTGGAGGAACACGGCGGAGATGGACCGCTAGCCTCACCGTGGGAACCCGATTGGCAGTGGGATGCCCCCGAGAACCTACCGCGCCTGGAGGAACACGGCGGAGATGGAGCTCTAGCCTCCCAGACGGAACCCGTTTTGCAGAGGGATGCCCCTGAGAAGCTACCCCGCCTGGAGGAACACGGCGGAGATGGAGCGCTAGCCTCACCGTGGGAACCCGATTGGCAGTGGGATGCCCCCGAGAACCTACCGCGCCTGGAGGAACACGGCGGAGATGGAGCGCTAGCCTCACAGTGGGAACTCGATTGGCAGTGGGATGCCCCCGAGATGCTACTGCGCCTGGAGGAACACGGTGGAGATGGAGCGCTAGCCTCACAGACGGATCCCTTCGGGAAGGAGCATCGCCAGCCCGCCTTGGGGACGGACACGCGGGAAGAAGCCCAGTCACTGCGGGAGCCACAAGAGCAGGGCGTGGCAGAGCAGGTCCTGCACAGCACGGCCAACCGGCCCAAGGACTCGCCCCCAAAGATGGCTCTTTTGGAAACAGCAGAAGCAGCAGCTGTCCAGGAAAACGTCCCGCGCGCCCCATCCCCCACCACACGCAGCCCCGAAGCTCCCTCGCAGCCCGCCACTGCCTGCCGAGCGCGCCGCATCCCTGCCAAGCCGCAGGTGCTCGGCAGCCACAAGAAGAAGATCGCACCGCTGATGGCCAAGTCCATCAGAGACTACAAGACCCTGTGCTCCCGACGACGGCGGTGAACCCAGGGCTTGCCCCGCACGCACATGCACACGGCCTTTGGAAGGAGGCCGGCCAGCACAGGGAGGGAGCGGTCCTGCCACGGGACACTAGCTTCTTTGCATTCCCGGACACTTTGGGATCTGACTCCTAGAGTTTTCCTGTGTTGCACCTGTGCCCCTTCCTGGACCCATAGAGGACAAGGGTCGGCTTTAGTGTCCCTGCGTGCTGGGAATGTGCTGGACTTCTTGCATTTACTGTGTCTGTTAACTAGCATTTGCTTACATTGTATTTATGAGTCTGTAACTAATTGTGCTTCGTGCCAACTGCACTGTAAACTACTAACAATAATGGTCGGTCATTGCTGTCAGGAGTTCTTAGATCTCATCAAGTCAGAGATTCTGTAGAGCTTTCGAACCCTCTGCGAGGGAGGAGGGAAATATACACTGCTCAACTCAATAAATGATATTTATTAAGACAAGAGACTCCTGGAGTTTCTCAGTGTTGTGCCTGTGAGTCCGTGGCCCACTGTCCACAGCCTCCCGCATCAACAGTATGTGAGCATATGCATTTCTCTACTGCCATCCAGAAGGCTCTGGACAAAAGAAATGGATAGCTCTGAGGGTTCAAGTGTGGATGGACATCCATCAAATATACACAAATACTCTCTCTTTGATAAAGCAATTTCAATGATAGAATTTTTATCCTCGACATATAAACGTGTGTGTGATGTGTGTTTGTGTGTGTGCGTCCGTGTGTGCATGTGTGTGTGCCTGTGTGCGTGTGCGTGCGTGTGGGTGTGCGTGTGTGTGTACCTGTGTGCGTGTGCGTGCGTGTGCGTGGGTGCGTGGGTGCGTGTGTGTGTGTGTGTGTGTGTGTGGGTGTGTGTGTGTGTGTGTTTAATATTGCTCACACTTGGTTATGCCATTTGAGGCCACTTTTACTCAAGGACATTTGCCTGCTTCTCTGAGTAGGGTGCATATGACAATCTCACCCTGGCCAAAGTGCTCAGTGTTTGGAGAAAAAACCCGCACATCTGAGGGTCACAGGTTTGATTCCCATCAAAGGCATGTACCTGGGTTGCATGTTTAATCCTGAGCACAATAGGGGCACGGCAAACTGGGGCGGCTTTCACCACTATCACCAATATCTCTCTGTCTCTTTTCTCACTTGTGTTTCACCCCCCCCTACTTCCTTCCTTCCACACTCTCTAAAAATCAATTGGGGGGTGGGGGAGGGATATCAACCCGTGAGGATTAACATAAAAAGAAATAAAGAGAAATCAAACGTCAAGGAGGTACGGGTACAAATATTGGAGCCCAGGACCCAGCAAGGAAGGGAATCCTGTAGGGGACCATAGGTTAAATCTGGGAAGATCTCGGTCCTAGGAATCAACACAGAAAAGAGGCTGGCTTGCCTCAGTTTCCCCTTCTCTGTGTGGCCCAGGAGGCTGGAGGAGGGCGGGGCGCGAGGGTGGGGTGGGGGTGGGGGCCCCAGGAGGCTGGAATCTGTTTCTGAAGTTGGGTTGAGATGCTGCCCCCTGCAGGCACAGGTCAGAAACGCACCTCAATCCCCTCAGGCAGGGGGCAGAAACGCACCTAAATCCACTCTCCAGGAAGGTGGCTTCACCCTTCACCTCCAATTAGTTCTGATATCAAATGATTAACTGCACTGCCCCGCACAGTGAAAAACAAAAACAGCATAGTGTGGCACAACGGTAATAATAAGCATTACACATCAGATATTGGAACTCTCAGACACAGTCTTTAATAGAACTATTTTAACCAATACCATTGCAATAGCATATATATTTCACAAAACTGCCCTGAGACTTTCGGGCGGTCTGAGTCGTGTCCCCTTCCCCAACGTGTACATGGCAGCCCTAACCCCGGCCGACTACTTGAGAATGGGACTGTGTCTGGAGATGGGACTTTCAGGAGCCCATTTCCCTGAAATGACCCGGGTAGGTCGCGCCCTTATCCAATAGGTCTGGCGGTCCTTGTAGGAAGAGGACCTTTGGACACACAAAGAGATACCGGGGATGGTCTTCCATCCCGGAGGGACCCTGTGATGCACAACACAACAAGAAGGCGGCAGTTTGCAAGCCAAGGAGAGGAGCCTTGGCAGAAACCAAACCTGCTGACACCTGGAGCTTGGACCTCCAGTTTCCAGAACTGTGAGAACATCCATGTATGAGGTTTAAACCACTCTGTCGGCTATTTCGTTAGGCAGCGCTAGCAAGCTACTCCCACCGCTCTGTTGAAAGCCACGGAAATCTAGCTCAGAGAAATTAAAGAAGATCCAACATTTCCGATTGGGAAAGTCAATATCCTAAAGATGTTAATTCTCCTACAAATTGACCTAAGGATTCCATGGGATCGCATTCAAAGCCCAACAGGTCTTTTTCAATTAACTGAACGGTTGATTATAACTTTTATGTGAGAAATGACAGCAACCAAGATAGCTGTGAAAAGAGCTAAATCAGAGGAGGGTACACCATCCGTGTTCAGGGCTTAACCTAGAGCCACAGTAGTTAAGGTAGTTTGATGTTGGCATGTAGACAGAAAAATGTATCCATGGAACAGAATAGAGAATTCAGAAATGGGCCCGCAAATATACGGTCATTTTATTTTCCTTACACTGTAGGCTGCGTAATTCCGATTTTTAAAAAGAACAGAGTAAAAGTTGCTAAAGCCATAGCCAGTTTGGCTGAGTGGAAAGGTCCCAGGTTCGGTGATGGTCAAAGTCACTCACTATCTTGTGTGCAGGCTCCTACCCTCACCCTCGTTGGGACACCTCTCTCTGTGTCTCTCCATCTCTTTCCCGTGCTCTCTAAAAGTGAAGGGAGCCCTGGACCATTGCATTCAGTGGATAGAGCGTTGGCCTGGGTCCCCAAGGGTCCCCGGTTCATTTCGTGTCAAGGGCACATGCCGGGGTCCTGGACTTGGTCCCCAGTGTGGGGCCCGCGGGAGGCAGCCAATCAATGATTCTCGCGATGGATGTTTATCTCACTCTACCACTCCCTTCCGCCCTAAAATCAATGAAAATATAGTATGAAAAATTAAAATACGGGAAAGAGAAAAGTAAATGAAAACAATGTCCTTGGGTGAGGATGAAAAGTAATGGAAGAACGATATTTCTGACTTGACTTCATTTGGATGAAAAACACGGTGTGTGCACACACAGGGAAAAGTTGTAGAAGGATGCATGGAGAAACACTAAGGTCCGCCCCTGCTTAACACCTCCGCGGTCCTGCCGTGTGGGAATGGAGCGTGGTTATTTTACTTGCTGTGTTTGTTGCAGATTTTTTCCCCCTCAAAATTGAGTGATGACTCTGAGTAATCATGCAGTGTTAAAACGGTCAATGGGGACTTCTGAGACTATTGAAAACAATGATAATGTTCAGGAATTCTCCCAAGTCCTGTAGCCTAACACTTGGGGGGGGTGGGGGGGGGCGGGCGCGGACGGGTGTGAATCTTTCAAATCCAGAATTACAGGGGGAAATACAGACTGCTGGGTGAATAAGGTTCCGACAACGGGCAATCTGAGGGCTAAACTCCAAAAGCCTATAGAATGGTCCAAGGGACGGAATGACGTGAACCAGAAACCGACCGAGGCGGAGCGAGCGAGCGAGCAAGGAGCAGGTTCATTCCTGGACATCAAGCCGTCCTCTCTTAGTTCTTCTCTAGTCCAAGACTTCTTCTAGTCAGCGTGGAGAATGGGAAGGCCTTTTGGGTGGCAGGAATCACCAAATGAATGAAACAAACCGCTTCCTTCTCGGGCGAAGGTAAGTGCCGATCGCCACAAGCGAGTGGCCGTTGGCGGATTTGGACTAGTGGGTAGAGCGTCGGCCTGCGGACTCAGGGATCCCGGTTCGATCCCCGTCAAGGGCGTGGACCTCGAGTGCCGCCACATCCCCAGTGGGCTGTGGGGGTTGTGGCGTGTGCCAGCAGCACCTCATTCATGTTTCTCTCCCGTCAATGTCCCTCAACCATCCTTCTCCCTTTCTCTCTGCAAAAACTCAATAAACAACATAGTAACTTAAAAATCGAAAAAGAAGAAGAAGGAGAAGAGCACTGGAGTGTAGGCTCATCTGAGCCAGGCCCGACTGCTGACACGCAGGTGAGCGGAGCACAGGGTCATTCGGCGGCCAAACATTCCGCAGGAACTGATGGACCCCTGCGTCCGTCACACCCCGCTCTGCGGGCGCCCCCCTCCCCACACACACGAGGGACTATTCCTGTCCCCTACCCCCACCCACACCCCCACCCCCTAGGGCTAAGCGCTTGGAGTGCACACACATGGCTTTCTCTCTCTAAGCTCCCAAAACTTCTTCACCCTGGGCCCAAACTTCTTCCTGTTCCGTGACCCGCGTATGCAAATTAAGTTCGCCTGCCTGCGCCTCAGTTTCCAGCAACAGGAGACCGGATTCATGGAACCCACTTCACGGCTCGCTTCCCGCCATCAAGGAAGACAGGACCTCGGGGTGTCATTGGCACCTGCTTCACCCCTGGGAGGGGCCAATCTCCGTCCCCGCGTGGTCCTGGCCACGCCTCCCTCGCCCCACCCACCACGCGAGAGCTTCAAGACAGGACTGCTGGGCCTCGGCGGGATCATTCCGCTGCAGACTGAGCAGAGACACGGTCGCCAGTGCGAGCGCGAGCGCGTGCCGATCAATCAGCAGCCTTGGCCGAGACTGGGTGCGAGAAGCTGGTTCTAGGGTAAGGAGGCCCTGGCAGGAATTTGGCGGGAAGGAGCGGCATTGCGGGGCCTCTCCCACCCCGACCCCCCGAAGCCCCACCGCCCAAACCCTGACCTTCACACCCCTCTCCCCGTGTGTTTCGTCAACTAGGAGAGCAGGTGGAGCAGCCTTGTGGTGGCAGAAGCCCATTCCTTTCAGAGGCGGCAGGTGCACCTTGGCTGTCTGGAGCCCATCACCGGGACCCCGCACCGCAGGAGACAGGGCCTGTGAGTCAGAGAGGGGAGCGCCCGCCTTCCTTCCAAAAGGACAGCCCCCCCGCCCCCGCTGGGGGCCAACGGCCAGGGGGAGCCCTCCGCTGGGATGCCCCAGATACTTCACCAAGCCTTCGCCATGGAGAGCAGCCCACCGCCTCTCTGCCCGCAAGGACCCGGGGGACAGCTGTCCTCTCGTGGCATCAACAAGGGCAAGGAAAGAAGAGAGCGCCGCAGCTTCCACGAGTCTGAGCCTTCGTGGGAGGGGGCTGCACACAAGTCCGCGAAGAAGCGAAAGCGCACACACTCGGGGAAGAGCCCATCCCATTACCCACGGGGCCAGCGTCTACCCGGCTTCGACCCCCCAGAGGGGCCGGGGGGCCTGCCGCCCGAGGTGAGGAGCAAGCCCAAGACTCCAGAAGGGAAAGGCAAGAGTCCCCACTTGGGAAGGAAGCCAGCGGGCCCCGCACCTGAGCTGGAGGCCGCAGCGGAGGCAGCAGCGGCTCCCGCTCCAGCTCCAGCTCTCGCTCCCGCCCCCGCGGAGGAAGACCACGAGGCAGACCCGCCCACCATGTGCTTCGAGGACTACCTCACCTATGACCAGCCTCCCGCCAGGAAGAAGAAGAAGAAGAAGAAGAAGAACGAGAAGAAGGAGGAGGAGGAGAAGGAGAACAAGAAGAAGAAGAACAAGAAGAAGAAGAACAAGAGGAGGAAGAGCGAGAAGACGCCAGCCACCGCGCTGCAAGCAAAGAGTCTTCACAAACAGGACTCCACGGCCACAAAGGCGGAGGCAGGCAAGTCCCACAAGCCAACGCCACCCGCAGCAGCCGGGGCCCCGCTCCCAGGGGAGCCGCCTGCCCCTGCAGCCGCGGGTCCTGCCTTGCCAGACCTCGGGCCGTGCCAGCCCACCGACCACCCACTTGCCGCCTTTCCATTGACCATGTCCTCCTTCCAACAGACACCAAGGGCCCTGCCCTCACCTCGCCGACACGAGGACAAGGGAGCTGGGCTCCTGGGAATCAGCCTGAGCTCCCGGAAGACGCGGCTGTTGTCTGGCTCCAAGAGGGAAAGGCAAAGAAGAATGCTCGCCTTGTTGCAGGAGTGCTTCCAGACCCTGCAAAGCAACGTCAACCTGCTCTGTAAAGCCAGAGGAGTGCCGTGTTCTCTTCCGGAACCCGTTTTGCAGAGGGAACCCGATTTGCGGAGGGATGCCCCCGAGAAGCTACCGCGCCGGGAGGAACACGGCAGAGATGGAGCGCTAGCCTCACCGTCGGAACCCGATTGGCAGAGGGATGCCCCCGTGAGGCTACCGCGCCTGGAAGAACACGGCGGAGATGGAGCGCTAGCCTCACAGTGGGAACCGGATTGGCAGAGGGATGCCCCCGAGAAGCTAACGTGCCTGGAGGAACACGGCGGAGATGGAGCGCTAGCCTCACAGTGGGAACCCGATTGGCAGAGGGATGCCCCCGAGAAGCTACCGTGCCTGGAGGAACACGGCGGAGATGGAGCGCTAGCCTCACCGTGGGAACCCGATTGGCAGTGGGATGCCCCCGAGGTGCTACCGCGCCAGGAGGAACACGGCGGAGATGGACCTCTAGCCTCACCGTGGGAACCCGATTGGCAGAGGGATGCCCCCGAGAATCTATCGCGCCTGGAGGAACACGGCGGAGATGGAGCGCTAGCCTCACTGTCGGAACCCGATTGGCAGAGGGATGCCCCCGAGAAGCTACCGCGCCTGGAGGTACACGAACACGGCAGAGATGGAGCGCTAGCCTCACAGTGGGAACCCGATTGGCAGAGAAATGCCCCCGAGAAGCTACCGTGCCTGGAGGAACACGGCGGAGATGGAGCGCTAGCCTCACCGTGGGAACCCGATTGGCAGTGGGATGCCCCCGAGGTGCTACCGTGCCAGGAGGAACACGGCGGAGATGGACCTCTAGCCTCACCGTGGGAACCCGATTGGCAGTGGGATGCCCCTGAGAAGCTACCGCGCCTGGAGGAACACGACGGAGATGGAGCGGTAGCCTCGCAGTCGGAACCCGATTGGCAGAGGGATGCCCCCGAGAAGCTACCGCGCCTGGGAGAACACGGCGGAGATGGAGCGCTAGCCTCACCGTGGGAACTCGATTGGCAGTGGGATGCCCCCGAGGAGCTACCGCGCCTGGAGGAAAACGGCGGAGATGGACCGCTAGCCTCACCGTGGGAACCCGATTGGCAGTGGGATGCCCCCGAGAAGCTACCGCGCCTGGAGGAACACGGCGGAGATGGAGCGCTAGCCTCACAGACGGATCCCTTCGGGAAGGAGCATCGCCAGCCCGCCTTGGGGACGGACACGCGGGAAGAAGCCCAGTCACTGCGGGAGCCACAAGAGCAGGGCGTGGCAGAGCAGGTCCTGCACAGCACGGCCAACCGGCCCAAGGACTCGCCCCCAAAGATGGCTCTTTTGGAAACAGCAGAAGCAGCAGCTGTCCAGGAAAACGTCCCGCGCGCCCCATCCCCCACCACACGCAGCCCCGAAGCTCCCTCGCAGCCCGCCACTGCCTGCCGAGCGCGCCGCATCCCTGCCAAGCCGCAGGTGCTGGGCAGCCACAAGAAGAAGATCGCACCGCTGATGGCCAAGTCCATCAGAGACTACAAGACCCTGTGCTCCCGACGACGGCGGTGAACCCAGGGCTTGCCCCGCACGCACATGCACAAGGCCTTTGGAAGGAGGCCGGCCAGCACAGGGAGGGAGCGGTCCTGCCACGGGACACTAGCTTCTTTGCATTCCCGAACACTTTGGGATCTGACTCCTATAGTTTTCCTGTGTTGCACCTGTGCCCCTTCCTGGACCCATAGAGGACAAGGGTCGGCGTTAGTGTCCCTGCGTGCTGGGAATGTGGTGGACTTCTTGCATTTACTGTGTCTGTTACCTACCATTTGCTTACATTGTATTTATGAGTCTGTAACTAATTGTGCTTCGTGCCAACTGCACTGTATACTACTAACAATAATGGTCGGTCATTGCTGTCAGGAGTTCTTAGATCTCATCAAGTCAGACATTCTGTAGAGCTTTCAAACCCTCTGCGAGGGAGGAGGGAAATATACACTGCTCAACTCAATAAATGATATTTATTAAGACGACAGACTCCTGGAGTTTCTCAGTGTTGTGCCTGTGAGTCCGTGGCCCACTGTCCACAGCCTCCCCCATCCACAGTATGTGAGCATATGCATTTCTATACTGCCATCCAGAAGGCTCTGGACAAAAGAAATGGATAGCTCTGAGGGTTCAAGTGTGGATGGACATCCATCAAATATACACAAATACTCTCTCTTTGATAAAGCAATTTCAATGATAGAGGTTTTATCCTCGACATATAAACGTGTGTGTGATGTGTGTTAGTGTGTGTGATGTGTGTTTGTGTGCGTGCGTGTGTGCGTGTGTGTGTGTGTGCTTGTGCGCGCGTGTGTGTGTGTTTGTGTGTGTGTTTAATACTGCTCACACTTGGTTATGCCATTTGAGGCCACTTTTACTCGAGGACATTTGCCTGCTTCTCTGAGTAGGGTGCATATGACAATCTCACCCTGGCCAAAGTGCTCAGTGTTTGGAGAAAAAACCCGCACATCTGAGGGTCACAGGTTTGATTCCCATCAAAGGCATGTACCTGGGTTGCATGTTTAATCCTGAGCACAATAGGGGCATGGCAAACGGGGACGGCTTTCACCACTATCACCAATATCTTTCTCTCTCTTTACTCTCTTGTGTTTCAACCCCCCCCCCTACTTCCTTCCTTCCATTCTCTAAAAATCAATTGGGGGGTGGGGGATATCAACCCGTGAGGATTAACATAAAAAGAAATAAAGAGAAATCAAACGTCAAGGAGGTACGGGTACAAATATTGGAGCCCAGGACCCAGCAAGGAAGGGAATCCTGTAGGGGACCATAGGTTAAATCTGGGAAGATCTTGGTCCTACGAATCAACACAGGAAAGAGGCTGGCTTGCCTCAGTTTCCCCTTCTCTGTGTGGCCCAGGAGGCTGGAGGAGGGCGGGGCGGGAGGGTGGGGTGGGGGTGGGGGAATCTGTTTCTGAAGTTGGGTTGAGATGCTGCCCCCTGCAGGCACAGGTCAGAAACACACCTCAATCCCCTCAGGCAGGGGGCAGAAACACACCTAAATCCACTCTCCAGGAAGGTGGCTTCACCCTTCACCTCCAATTAGTTCTGATATCAAATGATTAACTGCACTGCCCCGCACAGTGAAAAACAAAAACAGCATAGTGTGGCACAACGGTAATAATAAGCATTACACATCAGATATTGGAACTCTCAGACACAGTCTTTAATAGAACTATTTTAACCAATACCATTGCAATAGCATATATATTTCACAAAACTGCCCTGAGACTTTCGGGCGGTCTGAGTCGTGTCCCCTTCCCCAACGTGTACATGGCAGCCCTAACCCCGGCCGACTACTTGAGAATGGGACTGTGTCTGGAGATGGGACTTTCAGGAGCCCATTTCCCTGAAATGACCCGGGTAGGTCGCGCCCTTATCCAATAGGTCTGGCGGTCCTTGTAGGAAGAGGACCTTTGGACACACAAAGAGATACCGGGGATGGTCTTCCATCCCGGAGGGACCCTGTGATGCACAACACAACAAGAAGGCGGCAGTTTGCAAGCCAAGGAGAGGAGCCTTGGCAGAAACCAAACCTGCTGACACCTGGAGCTTGGACCTCCAGTTTCCAGAACTGTGAGAACATCCATGTATGAGGTTTAAACCACTCTGTCGGCTATTTCGTTAGGCAGCGCTAGCAAGCTACTCCCACCGCTCTGTTGAAAGCCACGGAAATCTAGCTCAGAGAAATTAAAGAAGATCCAACATTTCCGATTGGGAAAGTCAATATCCTAAAGATGTTAATTCTCCTACAAATTGACCTAAGGATTCCATGGGATCGCATTCAAAGCCCAACAGGTCTTTTTCAATTAACTGAACGGTTGATTATAACTTTTATGTGAGAAATGACAGCAACCAAGATAGCTGTGAAAAGAGCTAAATCAGAGGAGGGTACACCATCCGTGTTCAGGGCTTAACCTAGAGCCACAGTAGTTAAGGTAGTTTGATGTTGGCATGTAGACAGAAAAATGTATCCATGGAACAGAATAGAGAATTCAGAAATGGGCCCGCAAATATACGGTCATTTTATTTTCCTTACACTGTAGGCTGCGTAATTCCGATTTTTAAAAAGAACAGAGTAAAAGTTGCTAAAGCCATAGCCAGTTTGGCTGAGTGGAAAGGTCCCAGGTTCGGTGATGGTCAAAGTCACTCACTATCTTGTGTGCAGGCTCCTACCCTCACCCTCGTTGGGACACCTCTCTCTGTGTCTCTCCATCTCTTTCCCGTGCTCTCTAAAAGTGAAGGGAGCCCTGGACCATTGCATTCAGTGGATAGAGCGTTGGCCTGGGTCCCCAAGGGTCCCCGGTTCATTTCGTGTCAAGGGCACATGCCGGGGTCCTGGACTTGGTCCCCAGTGTGGGGCCCGCGGGAGGCAGCCAATCAATGATTCTCGCGATGGATGTTTATCTCACTCTACCACTCCCTTCCGCCCTAAAATCAATGAAAATATAGTATGAAAAATTAAAATACGGGAAAGAGAAAAGTAAATGAAAACAATGTCCTTGGGTGAGGATGAAAAGTAATGGAAGAACGATATTTCTGACTTGACTTCATTTGGATGAAAAACACGGTGTGTGCACACACAGGGAAAAGTTGTAGAAGGATGCATGGAGAAACACTAAGGTCCGCCCCTGCTTAACACCTCCGCGGTCCTGCCGTGTGGGAATGGAGCGTGGTTATTTTACTTGCTGTGTTTGTTGCAGATTTTTTCCCCCTCAAAATTGAGTGATGACTCTGAGTAATCATGCAGTGTTAAAACGGTCAATGGGGACTTCTGAGACTATTGAAAACAATGATAATGTTCAGGAATTCTCCCAAGTCCTGTAGCCTAACACTTGGGGGGGGTGGGGGGGGGCGGGCGCGGACGGGTGTGAATCTTTCAAATCCAGAATTACAGGGGGAAATACAGACTGCTGGGTGAATAAGGTTCCGACAACGGGCAATCTGAGGGCTAAACTCCAAAAGCCTATAGAATGGTCCAAGGGACGGAATGACGTGAACCAGAAACCGACCGAGGCGGAGCGAGCGAGCGAGCAAGGAGCAGGTTCATTCCTGGACATCAAGCCGTCCTCTCTTAGTTCTTCTCTAGTCCAAGACTTCTTCTAGTCAGCGTGGAGAATGGGAAGGCCTTTTGGGTGGCAGGAATCACCAAATGAATGAAACAAACCGCTTCCTTCTCGGGCGAAGGTAAGTGCCGATCGCCACAAGCGAGTGGCCGTTGGCGGATTTGGACTAGTGGGTAGAGCGTCGGCCTGCGGACTCAGGGATCCCGGTTCGATCCCCGTCAAGGGCGTGGACCTCGCGTGCCGCCACATCCCCAGTGGGCTGTGGGGGTTGTGGCGTGTGCCAGCAGCACCTCATTCATGTTTCTCTCCCGTCAATGTCCCTCAACCATCCTTCTCCCTTTCTCTCTGCAAAAACTCAATAAACAACATAGTAACTTAAAAATCGAAAAAGAAGAAGAAGGAGAAGAGCACTGGAGTGTAGGCTCATCTGAGCCAGGCCCGACTGCTGACACGCAGGTGAGCGGAGCACAGGGTCATTCGGCGGCCAAACATTCCGCAGGAACTGATGGACCCCTGCGTCCGTCACACCCCGCTCTGCGGGCGCCCCCCTCCCCACACACACGAGGGACTATTCCTGTCCCCTACCCCCACCCACACCCCCACCCCCTAGGGCTAAGCGCTTGGAGTGCACACACATGGCTTTCTCTCTCTAAGCTCCCAAAACTTCTTCACCCTGGGCCCAAACTTCTTCCTGTTCCGTGACCCGCGTATGCAAATTAAGTTCGCCTGCCTGCGCCTCAGTTTCCAGCAACAGGAGACCGGATTCATGGAACCCACTTCACGGCTCGCTTCCCGCCATCAAGGAAGACAGGACCTCGGGGTGTCATTGGCACCTGCTTCACCCCTGGGAGGGGCCAATCTCCGTCCCCGCGTGGTCCTGGCCACGCCTCCCTCGCCCCACCCACCACGCGAGAGCTTCAAGACAGGACTGCTGGGCCTCGGCGGGATCATTCCGCTGCAGACTGAGCAGAGACACGGTCGCCAGTGCGAGCGCGAGCGCGTGCCGATCAATCAGCAGCCTTGGCCGAGACTGGGTGCGAGAAGCTGGTTCTAGGGTAAGGAGGCCCTGGCAGGAATTTGGCGGGAAGGAGCGGCATTGCGGGGCCTCTCCCACCCCGACCCCCCGAAGCCCCACCGCCCAAACCCTGACCTTCACACCCCTCTCCCCGTGTGTTTCGTCAACTAGGAGAGCAGGTGGAGCAGCCTTGTGGTGGCAGAAGCCCATTCCTTTCAGAGGCGGCAGGTGCACCTTGGCTGTCTGGAGCCCATCACCGGGACCCCGCACCGCAGGAGACAGGGCCTGTGAGTCAGAGAGGGGAGCGCCCGCCTTCCTTCCAAAAGGACAGCCCCCCGCCCCCGCTGGGGGCCAACGGCCAGGGGGAGCCCTCCGCTGGGATGCCCCAGATACTTCACCAAGCCTTCGCCATGGAGAGCAGCCCACCGCCTCTCTGCCCGCAAGGACCCGGGGGACAGCTGTCCTCTCGTGGCATCAACAAGGGCAAGGAAAGAAGAGAGCGCCGCAGCTTCCACGAGTCTGAGCCTTCGTGGGAGGGGGCTGCACACAAGTCCGCGAAGAAGCGAAAGCGCACACACTCGGGGAAGAGCCCATCCCATTACCCACGGGGCCAGCGTCTACCCGGCTTCGACCCCCCAGAGGGGCCGGGGGGCCTGCCGCCCGAGGTGAGGAGCAAGCCCAAGACTCCAGAAGGGAAAGGCAAGAGTCCCCACTTGGGAAGGAAGCCAGCGGGCCCCGCACCTGAGCTGGAGGCCGCAGCGGAGGCAGCAGCGGCTCCCGCTCCAGCTCCAGCTCTCGCTCCCGCCCCCGCGGAGGAAGACCACGAGGCAGACCCGCCCACCATGTGCTTCGAGGACTACCTCACCTATGACCAGCCTCCCGCCAGGAAGAAGAAGAAGAAGAAGAAGAAGAACGAGAAGAAGGAGGAGGAGGAGAAGGAGAACAAGAAGAAGAAGAACAAGAAGAAGAAGAACAAGAGGAGGAAGAGCGAGAAGACGCCAGCCACCGCGCTGCAAGCAAAGAGTCTTCACAAACAGGACTCCACGGCCACAAAGGCGGAGGCAGGCAAGTCCCACAAGCCAACGCCACCCGCAGCAGCCGGGGCCCCGCTCCCAGGGGAGCCGCCTGCCCCTGCAGCCGCGGGTCCTGCCTTGCCAGACCTCGGGCCGTGCCAGCCCACCGACCACCCACTTGCCGCCTTTCCATTGACCATGTCCTCCTTCCAACAGACACCAAGGGCCCTGCCCTCACCTCGCCGACACGAGGACAAGGGAGCTGGGCTCCTGGGAATCAGCCTGAGCTCCCGGAAGACGCGGCTGTTGTCTGGCTCCAAGAGGGAAAGGCAAAGAAGAATGCTCGCCTTGTTGCAGGAGTGCTTCCAGACCCTGCAAAGCAACGTCAACCTGCTCTGTAAAGCCAGAGGAGTGCCGTGTTCTCTTCCGGAACCCGTTTTGCAGAGGGAACCCGATTTGCGGAGGGATGCCCCCGAGAAGCTACCGCGCCGGGAGGAACACGGCAGAGATGGAGCGCTAGCCTCACCGTCGGAACCCGATTGGCAGAGGGATGCCCCCGTGAGGCTACCGCGCCTGGAAGAACACGGCGGAGATGGAGCGCTAGCCTCAGAGTGGGAACCGGATTGGCAGAGGGATGCCCCCGAGAAGCTAACGTGCCTGGAGGAACACGGCGGAGATGGAGCGCTAGCCTCACAGTGGGAACCCGATTGGCAGAGGGATGCCCCCGAGAAGCTACCGTGCCTGGAGGAACACGGCGGAGATGGAGCGCTAGCCTCACCGTGGGAACCCGATTGGCAGTGGGATGCCCCCGAGGTGCTACCGCGCCAGGAGGAACACGGCGGAGATGGACCTCTAGCCTCACCGTGGGAACCCGATTGGCAGAGGGATGCCCCCGAGAATCTATCGCGCCTGGAGGAACACGGCGGAGATGGAGCGCTAGCCTCACTGTCGGAACCCGATTGGCAGAGGGATGCCCCCGAGAAGCTACCGCGCCTGGAGGTACACGAACACGGCAGAGATGGAGCGCTAGCCTCACAGTGGGAACCCGATTGGCAGAGAAATGCCCCCGAGAAGCTACCGTGCCTGGAGGAACACGGCGGAGATGGAGCGCTAGCCTCACCGTGGGAACCCGATTGGCAGTGGGATGCCCCCGAGGTGCTACCGCGCCAGGAGGAACACGGCGGAGATGGACCTCTAGCCTCACCGTGGGAACCCGATTGGCAGAGGGATGCCCCCGAGAATCTATCGCGCCTGGAGGAACACGGCGGAGATGGAGCGCTAGCCTCACTGTCGGAACCCGATTGGCAGAGGGATGCCCCCGAGAAGCTACCGCGCCTGGAGGTACACGAACACGGCAGAGATGGAGCGCTAGCCTCACAGTGGGAACCCGATTGGCAGAGAAATGCCCCCGAGAAGCTACCGTGCCTGGAGGAACACGGCGGAGATGGAGCGCTAGCCTCACCGTGGGAACCCGATTGGCAGTGGGATGCCCCCGAGGTGCTACCGTGCCAGGAGGAACACGGCGGAGATGGACCTCTAGCCTCACCGTGGGAACCCGATTGGCAGTGGGATGCCCCTGAGAAGCTACCGCGCCTGGAGGAACACGACGGAGATGGAGCGGTAGCCTCGCAGTCGGAACCCGATTGGCAGAGGGATGCCCCCGAGAAGCTACCGCGCCTGGGAGAACACGGCGGAGATGGAGCGCTAGCCTCACCGTGGGAACTCGATTGGCAGTGGGATGCCCCCGAGGAGCTACCGCGCCTGGAGGAAAACGGCGGAGATGGACCGCTAGCCTCACCGTGGGAACCCGATTGGCAGTGGGATGCCCCCGAGAAGCTACCGCGCCTGGAGGAACACGGCGGAGATGGAGCGCTAGCCTCACAGACGGATCCCTTCGGGAAGGAGCATCGCCAGCCCGCCTTGGGGACGGACACGCGGGAAGAAGCCCAGTCACTGCGGGAGCCACAAGAGCAGGGCGTGGCAGAGCAGGTCCTGCACAGCACGGCCAACCGGCCCAAGGACTGGCCCCCAAAGATGGCTCTTTTGGAAACAGCAGAAGCAGCAGCTGTCCAGGAAAACGTCCCGCGCGCCCCATCCCCCACCACACGCAGCCCCGAAGCTCCCTCGCAGCCCGCCACTGCCTGCCGAGCGCGCCGCATCCCTGCCAAGCCGCAGGTGCTCGGCAGCCACAAGAAGAAGATCGCACCGCTGATGGCCAAGTCCATCAGAGACTACAAGACCCTGTGCTCCCGACGACGGCGGTGAACCCAGGGCTTGCCCCGCACGCACATGCACAAGGCCTTTGGAAGGAGGCCGGCCAGCACAGGGAGGGAGCGGTCCTGCCACGGGACACTAGCTTCTTTGCATTCCCGAACACTTTGGGATCTGACTCCTATAGTTTTCCTGTGTTGCACCTGTGCCCCTTCCTGGACCCATAGAGGACAAGGGTCGGCGTTAGTGTCCCTGCGTGCTGGGAATGTGGTGGACTTCTTGCATTTACTGTGTCTGTTACCTACCATTTGCTTACATTGTATTTATGAGTCTGTAACTAATTGTGCTTCGTGCCAACTGCACTGTATACTACTAACAATAATGGTCGGTCATTGCTGTCAGGAGTTCTTAGATCTCATCAAGTCAGACATTCTGTAGAGCTTTCAAACCCTCTGCGAGGGAGGAGGGAAATATACACTGCTCAACTCAATAAATGATATTTATTAAGACGACAGACTCCTGGAGTTTCTCAGTGTTGTGCCTGTGAGTCCGTGGCCCACTGTCCACAGCCTCCCCCATCCACAGTATGTGAGCATATGCATTTCTATACTGCCATCCAGAAGGCTCTGGACAAAAGAAATGGATAGCTCTGAGGGTTCAAGTGTGGATGGACATCCATCAAATATACACAAATACTCTCTCTTTGATAAAGCAATTTCAATGATAGAGGTTTTATCCTCGACATATAAACGTGTGTGTGATGTGTGTTAGTGTGTGTGATGTGTGTTTGTGTGCGTGCGTGTGTGCGTGTGTGTGTGTGTGCCTGTGCGCGTGTGCGTGTGTGTGTGTTTGTGTGTGTGTTTAATACTGCTCACACTTGGTTATGCCATTTGAGGCCACTTTTACTCGAGGACATTTGCCTGCTTCTCTGAGTAGGGTGCATATGACAATCTCACCCTGGCCAAAGTGCTCAGTGTTTGGAGAAAAAACCCGCACATCTGAGGGTCACAGGTTTGATTCCCATCAAAGGCATGTACCTGGGTTGCATGTTTAATCCTGAGCACAATAGGGGCATGGCAAACGGGGACGGCTTTCACCACTATCACCAATATCTTTCTCTCTCTTTACTCTCTTGTGTTTCAACCCCCCCCCCCTACTTCCTTCCTTCCATTCTCTAAAAATCAATTGGGGGGTGGGGGATATCAACCCGTGAGGATTAACATAAAAAGAAATAAAGAGAAATCAAACGTCAAGGAGGTACGGGTACAAATATTGGAGCCCAGGACCCAGCAAGGAAGGGAATCCTGTAGGGGACCATAGGTTAAATCTGGGAAGATCTTGGTCCTACGAATCAACACAGGAAAGAGGCTGGCTTGCCTCAGTTTCCCCTTCTCTGTGTGGCCCAGGAGGCTGGAGGAGGGCGGGGCGGGAGGGTGGGGTGGGGGTGGGGGAATCTGTTTCTGAAGTTGGGTTGAGATGCTGCCCCCTGCAGGCACAGGTCAGAAACACACCTCAATCCCCTCAGGCAGGGGGCAGAAACACACCTAAATCCACTCTCCAGGAAGGTGGCTTCACCCTTCACCTCCAATTAGTTCTGATATCAAATGATTAACTGCACTGCCCCGCACAGTGAAAAACAAAAACAGCATAGTGTGGCACAACGGTAATAATAAGCATTACACATCAGATATTGGAACTCTCAGACACAGTCTTTAATAGAACTATTTTAACCAATACCATTGCAATAGCATATATATTTCACAAAACTGCCCTGAGACTTTCGGGCGGTCTGAGTCGTGTCCCCTTCCCCAACGTGTACATGGCAGCCCTAACCCCGGCCGACTACTTGAGAATGGGACTGTGTCTGGAGATGGGACTTTCAGGAGCCCATTTCCCTGAAATGACCCGGGTAGGTCGCGCCCTTATCCAATAGGTCTGGCGGTCCTTGTAGGAAGAGGACCTTTGGACACACAAAGAGATACCGGGGATGGTCTTCCATCCCGGAGGGACCCTGTGATGCACAACACAACAAGAAGGCGGCAGTTTGCAAGCCAAGGAGAGGAGCCTTGGCAGAAACCAAACCTGCTGACACCTGGAGCTTGGACCTCCAGTTTCCAGAACTGTGAGAACATCCATGTATGAGGTTTAAACCACTCTGTCGGCTATTTCGTTAGGCAGCGCTAGCAAGCTACTCCCACCGCTCTGTTGAAAGCCACGGAAATCTAGCTCAGAGAAATTAAAGAAGATCCAACATTTCCGATTGGGAAAGTCAATATCCTAAAGATGTTAATTCTCCTACAAATTGACCTAAGGATTCCATGGGATCGCATTCAAAGCCCAACAGGTCTTTTTCAATTAACTGAACGGTTGATTATAACTTTTATGTGAGAAATGACAGCAACCAAGATAGCTGTGAAAAGAGCTAAATCAGAGGAGGGTACACCATCCGTGTTCAGGGCTTAACCTAGAGCCACAGTAGTTAAGGTAGTTTGATGTTGGCATGTAGACAGAAAAATGTATCCATGGAACAGAATAGAGAATTCAGAAATGGGCCCGCAAATATACGGTCATTTTATTTTCCTTACACTGTAGGCTGCGTAATTCCGATTTTTAAAAAGAACAGAGTAAAAGTTGCTAAAGCCATAGCCAGTTTGGCTGAGTGGAAAGGTCCCAGGTTCGGTGATGGTCAAAGTCACTCACTATCTTGTGTGCAGGCTCCTACCCTCACCCTCGTTGGGACACCTCTCTCTGTGTCTCTCCATCTCTTTCCCGTGCTCTCTAAAAGTGAAGGGAGCCCTGGACCATTGCATTCAGTGGATAGAGCGTTGGCCTGGGTCCCCAAGGGTCCCCGGTTCATTTCGTGTCAAGGGCACATGCCGGGGTCCTGGACTTGGTCCCCAGTGTGGGGCCCGCGGGAGGCAGCCAATCAATGATTCTCGCGATGGATGTTTATCTCACTCTACCACTCCCTTCCGCCCTAAAATCAATGAAAATATAGTATGAAAAATTAAAATACGGGAAAGAGAAAAGTAAATGAAAACAATGTCCTTGGGTGAGGATGAAAAGTAATGGAAGAACGATATTTCTGACTTGACTTCATTTGGATGAAAAACACGGTGTGTGCACACACAGGGAAAAGTTGTAGAAGGATGCATGGAGAAACACTAAGGTCCGCCCCTGCTTAACACCTCCGCGGTCCTGCCGTGTGGGAATGGAGCGTGGTTATTTTACTTGCTGTGTTTGTTGCAGATTTTTTCCCCCTCAAAATTGAGTGATGACTCTGAGTAATCATGCAGTGTTAAAACGGTCAATGGGGACTTCTGAGACTATTGAAAACAATGATAATGTTCAGGAATTCTCCCAAGTCCTGTAGCCTAACACTTGGGGGGGGTGGGGGGGGGCGGGCGCGGACGGGTGTGAATCTTTCAAATCCAGAATTACAGGGGGAAATACAGACTGCTGGGTGAATAAGGTTCCGACAACGGGCAATCTGAGGGCTAAACTCCAAAAGCCTATAGAATGGTCCAAGGGACGGAATGACGTGAACCAGAAACCGACCGAGGCGGAGCGAGCGAGCGAGCAAGGAGCAGGTTCATTCCTGGACATCAAGCCGTCCTCTCTTAGTTCTTCTCTAGTCCAAGACTTCTTCTAGTCAGCGTGGAGAATGGGAAGGCCTTTTGGGTGGCAGGAATCACCAAATGAATGAAACAAACCGCTTCCTTCTCGGGCGAAGGTAAGTGCCGATCGCCACAAGCGAGTGGCCGTTGGCGGATTTGGACTAGTGGGTAGAGCGTCGGCCTGCGGACTCAGGGATCCCGGTTCGATCCCCGTCAAGGGCGTGGACCTCGCGTGCCGCCACATCCCCAGTGGGCTGTGGGGGTTGTGGCGTGTGCCAGCAGCACCTCATTCATGTTTCTCTCCCGTCAATGTCCCTCAACCATCCTTCTCCCTTTCTCTCTGCAAAAACTCAATAAACAACATAGTAACTTAAAAATCGAAAAAGAAGAAGAAGGAGAAGAGCACTGGAGTGTAGGCTCATCTGAGCCAGGCCCGACTGCTGACACGCAGGTGAGCGGAGCACAGGGTCATTCGGCGGCCAAACATTCCGCAGGAACTGATGGACCCCTGCGTCCGTCACACCCCGCTCTGCGGGCGCCCCCCTCCCCACACACACGAGGGACTATTCCTGTCCCCTACCCCCACCCACACCCCCACCCCCTAGGGCTAAGCGCTTGGAGTGCACACACATGGCTTTCTCTCTCTAAGCTCCCAAAACTTCTTCACCCTGGGCCCAAACTTCTTCCTGTTCCGTGACCCGCGTATGCAAATTAAGTTCGCCTGCCTGCGCCTCAGTTTCCAGCAACAGGAGACCGGATTCATGGAACCCACTTCACGGCTCGCTTCCCGCCATCAAGGAAGACAGGACCTCAGGGTGTCATTGGCACCTGCTTCACCCCTGGGAGGGGCCAATCTCCGTCCCCGCGGGGTCCTGGCCACGCCTCCCTCGCCCCACCCACCACGCGAGAGCTTCAAGACAGGACTGCTGGGCCTTGGCGGGATCATTCCGCTGCAGACTGAGCAGAGACACGGTCGCCAGTGCGAGCGCGAGCGCGTGCCGATCAATCAGCAGCCTTGGCCGAGACTGGGTGCGAGAAGCTGGTTCTAGGGTAAGGAGGCCCTGGCAGGAATTTGGCGGGAAGGAGCGGCATTGCGGGGCCTCTCCCACCCCGACCCCCCGAAGCCCCACCGCCCAAACCCTGACCTTCACACCCCTCTCCCCCTGTGTTTCGTCAACTAGGAGAGCAGGTGGAGCAGCCTTGTGGTGGCAGAAGCCCATTCCTTTCAGAGGCGGCAGGTGCACCTTGGCTGTCTGGAGCCCATCACCGGGACCCCGCACCGCAGGAGACAGGGGCTGTGAGTCAGAGAGGGGAGCGCCCGCCTTCCTTCCAAAAGGACAGCTCTCCCCCCCCGCTGGGGGCCAACGGCCAGGGGGAGCCCTCCGCTGGGATGCCCCAGAGACTTCACCAAGCCTTCGCCATGGAGAGCAGCCCACCGCCTCTCTGCCCGCAAGGACCCGGGGGACAGCTGTCCTCTCGTGGCATCAACAAGGGCAAGGAAAGAAGAGAGCGCCGCAGCTTCCACGAGTCTGAGCCTTCGTGGGAGGGGGCTGCACACAAGCCCGCGAAGAAGCGAAAGCGCACACACTCGGGGAAGAGCCCATCCCATTACCCACGGGGCCAGCGTCTACCCGGCTTCGACCCCCCAGAGGGGCCGGGGGGCCTGCCGCCCGAGGTGAGGAGCAAGCCCAAGACTCCAGAAGGGAAAGGCAAGAGTCCCCACTTGGGAAGGAAGCCAGCGGGCCCCGCACCTGAGCTGGAGGCCGCAGCGGAGGCAGCAGCGGCTCCCGCTCCAGCTCCAGCTCTCGCTCCCGCTCCCGCGGAGGAAGACCACGAGGCAGACCCGCCCACCATGTGCTTCGAGGACTACCTCACCTATGACCAGCCTCCCGCCGGGAAGAAGAAGAAGAAGAAGAAGAAGAACGAGAAGAAGGAGGAGGAGGAGGAGGAGAAGGAGAACAAGAAGAAGAAGAACAAGAAGAAGAAGAACAAGAGGAGGAAGAGCGAGAAGACGCCAGCCACCGCGCTGCAAGCAAAGAGTCTTCACAAACAGGACTCCACGGCCACAAAGGCGGAGGCAGGCAAGTCCCACAAGCCAACGCCACCCGCAGCAGCCGGGGCCCCGCTCCCAGGGGAGCCCCCTGCCCCTGCAGCCACGGGGCCTGCCTTGCCAGACCTCGGGCCGTGCCAGCCCACCGACCACCCACTTGCCGCCTTTCCATTGACCATGTCCTCCTTCCAACAGACACCAAGGGCCCTGCCCTCACCTCGCCGACACGAGGACAAGGGAGCTGGGCTCCGGGGAATCAGCCTGAGCTCCCGGAAGACGCGGCTGTTGTCTGGCTCCAAGAGGGAACGGCAAAGAAGAATGCTCGCCTTGTTGCAGGAGTGCTTCCAGACCCTGCAAAGCAACGTCAACCTGCTCTGTAAAGCCAGAGGAGTGCCGTGTTCTCTTCCGGAACCCGTTTTGCAGAGGGAACCCGATTTGCAGAGGGATGCCCCCGAGAAGGTACCGCGCCGGGAGGAACACGGCGGAGATGGAGCGCTAGCCTCACCGTCGGAACCCGATTGGCAGAGGGATGCCCCCGTGAGGCTACCGCGCCTGGAAGAACACGGCGGAGATGGAGCGCTAGCCTCACAGTGGGAACCGGATTGGCAGAGGGATGCCCCCGAGAAGCTACCGCGCCTGGAGGAACACGGCGGAGATGGAGCGCTAGCCTCACAGTGGGAACCCGATTGGCAGAGGGATGCCCCCGAGAAGCTACCGTGCCTGGAGGAACACGGCGGAGATGGAGCGCTAGCCTCACCGTGGGAACCCGATTGGCAGTGGGATGCCCCCGAGGTGCTACCGCGCCAGGAGGAACAAGGCGGAGATGGACCTCTAGCCTCACCGTGGGAACCCGATTGGCAGAGGGATGCCCCCGAGAATCTACCGCGCCTGGAGGAACACGGCGGAGATGGAGCGCTAGCCTCGCTGTCGGAACCCGATTGGCAGAGGGATGCCCCCGAGAAGCTACCGCGCCTGGAAGAACACGGCGGAGATGGAGCGCTAGCCTCACAGTGGGAACTCGATTGGCAGTGGGATGCCCCCGAGGAGCTACCGCGCCTGGAGGAACACGGCGGAGATGGACCGCTAGCCTCACCGTGGGAACCTGATTGGCAGTGGGATGCCCCCGAGATGCTACCGCGCCTGGAGGAACACGGCGGACATGGAGCGGTAGCCTCGCAGTCGGAACCCGATTGGCAGAGGGATGCCCCCGAGAAGCTACCGCGCCTGGGAGAACACGGCGGAGATGGAGCGCTAGCCTCACCGTGGGAACTCGATTGGCAGTGGGATGCCCCCGAGATGCTACCGGGCCTGGAGAAAAACGGCGGAGATGGACCGCTAGCCTCACCGTGGGAACCCGATTGGCAGTGGGATGCCCCCGAGAAGCTACCGCGCCTGGAGGAAAACGGCGGAGATGGAGCGCTAGCCTCACAGACGGATCCCTTCGGGAAGGAGCATCGCCAGCCCGCCTTGGGGACGGACACGCGGGAAGAAGCCCAGTCACTGCGGGAGCCCCAAGAGCAGGGCGTGGCAGAGCAGGTCCTGCACAGCACGGCCAACCGGCCCAAGGACTCGCCCCCAAAGATGGCTCTTTTGGAAACAGCAGAAGCAGCAGCTGTCCAGGAAAACGTCCCGCGCGCCCCATCCCCCACCACACGCAGCCCCGAAGCTCCCTCGCAGCCCGCCACTGCCTGCCGAGCGCGCCGCATCCCTGCCAAGCCGCAGGTGCTCGGCAGCCACAAGAAGAAGATCGCACCGCTGATGGCCAAGTCCATCAGAGACTACTAGACCCTGTGCTCCCGACGACGGCGGTGAACCCAGGGCTTGCCCCGCACGCACATGCACACGGCCTTTGGAAGGAGGCCGGCCAGCACAGGGAGGGAGCGGTCCTGCCACGGGACACTAGCTTCTTTGCATTCCCGAACACTTTGGGATCTGACTCCTAGAGTTTTCCTGTGTTGCACCTGTGCCCCTTCCTGGACCCATAGAGGACAAGGGTCGGCGTTAGTGTCCCTGCGTGCTGGGAATGTGGTGGACTTCTTGCATTTACTGTGTCTGTTACCTACCATTTGCTTACATTGTATTTATGAGTCTGTAACTAATTGTGCTTCGTGCCAACTGCACTGTATACTACTAACAATAATGGTCGGTCATTGCTGTCAGGAGTTCTTAGATCTCATCAAGTCAGACATTCTGTAGAGCTTTCAAACCCTCTGCGAGGGAGGAGGGAAATATACACTGCTCAACTCAATAAATGATATTTATTAAGACAACAGACTCCTGGAGTTTCTCAGTGTTGTGCCTGTGAGTCCGTGGCCCACTGTCCACAGCCTCCCGCATCAACAGCATGTGAGCATATGCATTTCTCTACTGCCATCCAGAAGGCTCTGGACAAAAGAAATGGATAGCTCTGAGGGTTCAAGTGTGGATGGACATCCATCAAATATACACAAATACTCTCTCTTTGATAAAGCAATTTCAATGATAGAATTTTTATCCTCGACATATAAACGTGTGTGTGATGTGTGTTTGTGTGTGTGCGTCCGTGTGTGCATGTGTGTGTGCCTGTGCACGTGTGGGTGCGTGTGCGTGTGCATGTGTGTGTGCCTGTGGGCGTGTGCGTGCGTGTGCGTGGGTGCGTGTGTGCGTGTGTGTGTGTGTGTGTGTGTGTGTGTGTGTGTAATATTGCTCACACTTGGTTATGCCATTTGAGGCCACTTTTACTCAAGGACATTTGCCTGCTTCTCTGAGTAGGGTGCATATGACAATCTCACCCTGGCCAAAGTGCTCAGTGTTTGGAGGAAAAAACCGCACATCTGAGGGTCACAGGTTTGATTCCCATCAAAGGCATGTACCTGGGTTGCATGTTTAATCCTGAGCACAATAGGGGCACGGCAAACTGGGGCGGCTTTCACCACTATCACCAATATCTTTCTCTCTCTTTTCTCTCTTGTGTTTCACCCCCCCCCCCACTTCCTTCCTTCCACACTCTCTAAAAATCAATTGGGGGGTGGGGGAGGGATATCAACCCGTGAGGATTAACATAAAAAGAAATAAAGAGAAATCAAACGTCAAGGAGGTACGGGTACAAATATTGGAGCCCAGGACCCAGCAAGGAAGGGAATCCTGTAGGGGACCATAGGTTAAATCTGGGAAGATCTCGGTCCTAGGAATCAACACAGAAAAGAGGCTGGCTTGCCTCAGTTTCCCTTTTTCTGTGTGGCCCAGGAGGCTGGAGGAGGGCGGGGCGGGAGGGTAGGGTGGGGGTGGGTGCCCCGGGAGGCGGGAATCTGTTTCTGAAGTTGGGTTGAGATGCTGCCCCCTGCAGGCACAGGTCAGAAACACACCTCAATCCCCTCAGGCAGGGGGCAGAAACACACCTAAATCCACTCTCCAGGAAGGTGGCTTCACCCTTCACCTCCAATTAGTTCTGATATCAAATGATTAACTGCACTGCCCCGCACAGTGAAAAACAAAAACAGCATAGTGTGACACAACGGTAATAATAAGCATTACACATCAGATATTGGAACTCTCAGACACAGTCTTTAATAGAACTATTTTAACCAATACCATTGCAATAGCATATATATTTCACAAAACTGCCCTGAGACTTTCGGGCGGTCTGAGTCGTGTCCCCTTCCCCAACGTGTACATGGCAGCCCTAACCCCGACCGTCTACTTGAGAATGGGACTGTATTTGGAGATGGGACTTTCAGGAGCCCATTTCCCTGAAATGACCCGGGTAGGTCGCGCCCTTATCCAATAGGTCTGGCGGTCCTTGTAGGAAGAGGACCTTTGGACACACAAAGAGATACCGGGGATGGTCTTCCATCCCGGAGGGACCCTGTGATGCACAACACAACAAGAAGGCGGCAGTTTGCAAGCCAAGGAGAGGAGCCTTGGCAGAAACCAAACCTGCTGACACCTGGAGCTTGGACCTCCAGTTTCCAGAACTGTGAGAACATCCATGTATGAGGTTTAAACCACTCTGTCGGCTATTTCGTTAGGCAGCGCTAGCAAGCTACTCCCACCGCTCTGTTGAAAGCCACGGAAATCTAGCTCAGAGAAATTAAAGAAGATCCAACATTTCCGATTGGGAAAGTCAATATCCTAAAGATGTTAATTCTCCTACAAATTGACCTAAGGATTCCATGGGATCGCATTCAAAGCCCAACAGGTCTTTTTCAATTAACTGAACGGTTGATTATAACTTTTATGTGAGAAATGACAGCAACCAAGATAGCTGTGAAAAGAGCTAAATCAGAGGAGGGTACACCATCCGTGTTCAGGGCTTAACCTAGAGCCACAGTAGTTAAGGTAGTTTGATGTTGGCATGTAGACAGAAAAATGTATCCATGGAACAGAATAGAGAATTCAGAAATGGGCCCGCAAATATACGGTCATTTTATTTTCCTTACACTGTAGGCTGCGTAATTCCGATTTTTAAAAAGAACAAAGTAAAAGTTGCTAAAGCCATAGCCAGTTTGGCTGAGTGGAAAGGTCCCAGGTTCGGTGATGGTCAAAGTCACTCACTATCTTGTGTGCAGGCTCCTACCCTCACCCTCGTTGGGACACCTCTCTCTGTGTCTCTCCATCTCTTTCCCGTGCTCTCTAAAAGTGAAGGGAGCCCTGGACCATTGCATTCAGTGGATAGAGCGTTGGCCTGGGTCCCCAAGGGTCCCCGGTTCATTTCGTGTCAAGGGCACATGCCGGGGTCCTGGACTTGGTCCCCAGTGTGGGGCCCGCGGGAGGCAGCCAATCAATGATTCTCGCGATGGATGTTTATCTCACTCTACCACTCCCTTCCGCCCTAAAATCAATGAAAATATAGTATGAAAAATTAAAATACGGGAAAGAGAAAAGTAAATGAAAACAATGTCCTTGGGTGAGGATGAAAAGTAATGGAAGAACGATATTTCTGACTTGACTTCATTTGGATGAAAAACACGGTGTGTGCACACACAGGGAAAAGTTGTAGAAGGATGCATGGAGAAACACTAAGGTCCGCCCCTGCTTAACACCTCCGCGGTCCTGCCGTGTGGGAATGGAGCGTGGTTATTTTACTTGCTGTGTTTGTTGCAGATTTTTTCCCCCTCAAAATTGAGTGATGACTCTGAGTAATCATGCAGTGTTAAAACGGTCAATGGGGACTTCTGAGACTATTGAAAACAATGATAATGTTCAGGAATTCTCCCAAGTCCTGTAGCCTAACACTTGGGGGGGGTGGGGGGGGGCGGGCGCGGACGGGTGTGAATCTTTCAAATCCAGAATTACAGGGGGAAATACAGACTGCTGGGTGAATAAGGTTCCGACAACGGGCAATCTGAGGGCTAAACTCCAAAAGCCTATAGAATGGTCCAAGGGACGGAATGACGTGAACCAGAAACCGACCGAGGCGGAGCGAGCGAGCGAGCAAGGAGCAGGTTCATTCCTGGACATCAAGCCGTCCTCTCTTAGTTCTTCTCTAGTCCAAGACTTCTTCTAGTCAGCGTGGAGAATGGGAAGGCCTTTTGGGTGGCAGGAATCACCAAATGAATGAAACAAACCGCTTCCTTCTCGGGCGAAGGTAAGTGCCGATCGCCACAAGCGAGTGGCCGTTGGCGGATTTGGACTAGTGGGTAGAGCGTCGGCCTGCGGACTCAGGGATCCCGGTTCGATCCCCGTCAAGGGCGTGGACCTCGCGTGCCGCCACATCCCCAGTGGGCTGTGGGGGTTGTGGCGTGTGCCAGCAGCACCTCATTCATGTTTCTCTCCCGTCAATGTCCCTCAACCATCCTTCTCCCTTTCTCTCTGCAAAAACTCAATAAACAACATAGTAACTTAAAAATCGAAAAAGAAGAAGAAGGAGAAGAGCACTGGAGTGTAGGCTCATCTGAGCCAGGCCCGACTGCTGACACGCAGGTGAGCGGAGCACAGGGTCATTCGGCGGCCAAACATTCCGCAGGAACTGATGGACCCCTGCGTCCGTCACACCCCGCTCTGCGGGCGCCCCCCTCCCCACACACACGAGGGACTATTCCTGTCCCCTACCCCCACCCACACCCCCACCCCCTAGGGCTAAGCGCTTGGAGTGCACACACATGGCTTTCTCTCTCTAAGCTCCCAAAACTTCTTCACCCTGGGCCCAAACTTCTTCCTGTTCCGTGACCCGCGTATGCAAATTAAGTTCGCCTGCCTGCGCCTCAGTTTCCAGCAACAGGAGACCGGATTCATGGAACCCACTTCACGGCTCGCTTCCCGCCATCAAGGAAGACAGGACCTCGGGGTGTCATTGGCACCTGCTTCACCCCTGGGAGGGGCCAATCTCCGTCCCCGCGTGGTCCTGGCCACGCCTCCCTCGCCCCACCCACCACGCGAGAGCTTCAAGACAGGACTGCTGGGCCTCGGCGGGATCATTCCGCTGCAGACTGAGCAGAGACACGGTCGCCAGTGCGAGCGCGAGCGCGTGCCGATCAATCAGCAGCCTTGGCCGAGACTGGGTGCGAGAAGCTGGTTCTAGGGTAAGGAGGCCCTGGCAGGAATTTGGCGGGAAGGAGCGGCATTGCGGGGCCTCTCCCACCCCGACCCCCCGAAGCCCCACCGCCCAAACCCTGACCTTCACACCCCTCTCCCCCTGTGTTTCGTCAACTAGGAGAGCAGGTGGAGCAGCCTTGTGGTGGCAGAAGCCCATTCCTTTCAGAGGCGGCAGGTGCACCTTGGCTGTCTGGAGCCCATCACCGGGACCCCGCACCGCAGGAGACAGGGGCTGTGAGTCAGAGAGGGGAGCGCCCGCCTTCCTTCCAAAAGGACAGCCCCCCCCCCCCGCTGGGGGCCAACGGCCAGGGGGAGCCCTCCGCTGGGATGCCCCAGAGACTTCACCAAGCCTTCGCCATGGAGAGCAGCCCACCGCCTCTCTGCCCGCAAGGACCCGGGGGACAGCTGTCCTCTCGTGGCATCAACAAGGGCAAGGAAAGAAGAGAGCGCCGCAGCTTCCACGAGTCTGAGCCTTCGTGGGAGGGGGCTGCACACAAGCCCGCGAAGAAGCGAAAGCGCACACACTCGGGGAAGAGCCCATCCCATTACCCACGGGGCCAGCGTCTACCCGGCTTCGACCCCCCAGAGGGGCCGGGGGGCCTGCCGCCCGAGGTGAGGAGCAAGCCCAAGACTCCAGAAGGGAAAGGCAAGAGTCCCCACTTGGGAAGGAAGCCAGCGGGCCCCGCACCTGAGCTGGAGGCCGCAGCGGAGGCAGCAGTGGCTCCCGCTCCAGCTCCAGCTCTCGCTCCCGCTCCCGCGGAGGAAGACCACGAGGCAGACCCGCCCACCATGTGCTTCCAGGACTACCTCACCTATGACCAGCCTCCCGCCAGGAAGAAGAAGAAGAAGAAGAAGAACGAGAAGGAGGAGGAGGAGGAGAAGGAGAACAAGAAGAAGAAGAACAAGAGGAGGAAGAGCGAGAAGACGCCAGCCACCGCGCTGCAAGCAAAGAGTCTTCACAAACAGGACTCCACGGCCACAAAGGCGGAGGCAGGCAAGTCCCACAAGCCAACGCCACCCGCAGCAGCCGGGGCCCCGCTCCCAGGGGAGCCCCCTGCCCCTGCAGCCACGGGGCCTGCCTTGCCAGACCTCGGGCCGTGCCAGCCCACCGACCACCCACTTGCCGCCTTTCCATTGACCATGTCCTCCTTCCAACAGACACCAAGGGCCCTGCCCTCACCTCGCCGACACGAGGACAAAGGAGCTGGGCTCCTGGGAATCAGCCTGAGCTCCCGGAAGACGCGGCTGTTGTCTGGCTCCAAGAGGAAAAGGCAAAGAAGAATGCTCGCCTTGTTGCAGGAGTGCTTCCAGACCCTGCAAAGCAACGTCAACCTGCTCTGTAAAGCCAGAGGAGTGCCGTGTTCTCTTCCGGAACCCGTTTTGCAGAGGGAACCCGATTTGCAGAGGGATGCCCCCGAGAAGGTACCGCGCCGGGAGGAACACGGCGGAGATGGAGCGCTAGCCTCACCGTCGGAACCCGATTGGCAGAGGGATGCCCCCGTGAGGCTACCGCGCCTGGAGGAACACGGCGGAGATGGAGCGCTAGCCTCACCGTGGGAACCGGATTGGCAGAGGGATGCCCCCGAGAAGCTACCGTGCCTGGAGGAACACGGCGGAGATGGAGCGCTAGCCTCACCGTGGGAACCCGATTGGCAGTGGGATGCCCCCGAGGTGCTACCGCGCCAGGAGGAACAAGGCGGAGATGGACCTCTAGCCTCACCGTGGGAACCCGATTGGCAGAGGGATGCCCCCGAGAATCTACCGCGCCTGGAGGAACACGGCGGAGATGGAGCGCTAGCCTCGCCGTGGGAACCCGATTGGCAGAGGGATGCCCCCGAGAAGCTACCGCGCCTGGAGGAACACGAACACGGCAGAGATGGAGCGCTAGCCTCACAGTGGGAACCCGATTGGCAGTGGGATGCCCCCGAGGTGCTACCGCGCCAGGAGGAACAAGGCGGAGATGGACCTCTAGCCTCACCGTGGGAACCCGATTGGCAGAGGGATGCCCCCGAGAATCTACCGCGCCTGGAGGAACACGGCGGAGATGGAGCGCTAGCCTCGCTGTCGGAACCCGATTGGCAGAGGGATGCCCCCGAGAAGCTACCGCGCCTGGAAGAACACGGCGGAGATGGAGCGCTAGCCTCACAGTGGGAACTCGATTGGCAGTGGGATGCCCCCGAGGAGCTACCGCGCCTGGAGGAACACGGCGGAGATGGACCGCTAGCCTCACCGTGGGAACCTGATTGGCAGTGGGATGCCCCCGAGATGCTACCGCGCCTGGAGGAACACGGCGGACATGGAGCGGTAGCCTCGCAGTCGGAACCCGATTGGCAGAGGGATGCCCCCGAGAAGCTACCGCGCCTGGGAGAACACGGCGGAGATGGAGCGCTAGCCTCACCGTGGGAACTCGATTGGCAGTGGGATGCCCCCGAGATGCTACCGGGCCTGGAGAAAAACGGCGGAGATGGACCGCTAGCCTCACCGTGGGAACCCGATTGGCAGTGGGATGCCCCCGAGAAGCTACCGCGCCTGGAGGAAAACGGCGGAGATGGAGCGCTAGCCTCACAGACGGATCCCTTCGGGAAGGAGCATCGCCAGCCCGCCTTGGGGACGGACACACGGGAAGAAGCCCAGTCACTGCGGGAGCCCCAAGAGCAGGGCGTGGCAGAGCAGGTCCTGCACAGCACGGCCAACCGGCCCAAGGACTCGCCCCCAAAGATGGCTCTTTTGGAAACAGCAGAAGCAGCAGCTGTCCAGGAAAACGTCCCGCGCGCCCCATCCCCCACCACACGCAGCCCCGAAGCTCCCTCGCAGCCCGCCACTGCCTGCCGAGCGCGCCGCATCCCTGCCAAGCCGCAGGTGCTCGGCAGCCACAAGAAGAAGATCGCACCGCTGATGGCCAAGTCCATCAGAGACTACAAGACCCTGTGCTCCCGACGACGGCGGTGAACCCAGGGCTTGCCCCGCACGCACATGCACACGGCCTTTGGAAGGAGGCCGGCCAGCACAGGGAGGGAGCGGTCCTGCCACGGGACACTAGCTTCTTTGCATTCCCGAACACTTTGGGATCTGACTCCTAGAGTTTTCCTGTGTTGCACCTGTGCCCCTTCCTGGACCCATAGAGGACAAGGGTCGGCGTTAGTGTCCCTGCGTGCTGGGAATGTGGTGGACTTCTTGCATTTACTGTGTCTGTTACCTACCATTTGCTTACATTGTATTTATGAGTCTGTAACTAATTGTGCTTCGTGCCAACTGCACTGTATACTACTAACAATAATGGTCGGTCATTGCTGTCAGGAGTTCTTAGATCTCATCAAGTCAGACATTCTGTAGAGCTTTCAAACCCTCTGCGAGGGAGGAGGGAAATATACACTGCTCAACTCAATAAATGATATTTATTAAGACAACAGACTCCTGGAGTTTCTCAGTGTTGTGCCTGTGAGTCCGTGGCCCACTGTCCACAGCCTCCCGCATCAACAGTATGTGAGCATATGCATTTCTCTACTGCCATCCAGAAGGCTCTGGACAAAAGAAATGGATAGCTCTGAGGGTTCAAGTGTGGATGGACATCCATCAAATATACACAAATACTCTCTCTTTGATAAAGCAATTTCAATGATAGAATTTTTATCCTCGACATATAAACGTGTGTGTGATGTGTGTTTGTGTGTGTGCGTCCGTGTGTGCATGTGTGTGTGCCTGTGCACGTGTGGGTGCGTGTGCGTGTGCATGTGTGTGTGCCTGTGGGCGTGTGCGTGCGTGTGCGTGGGTGCGTGTGTGCGTGTGTGTGTGTGTGTGTGTGTGTGTGTGTGTTTAATATTGCTCACACTTGGTTATGCCATTTGAGGCCACTTTTACTCAAGGACATTTGCCTGCTTCTCTGAGTAGGGTGCATATGACAATCTCACCCTGGCCAAAGTGCTCAGTGTTTGGAGGAAAAAACCGCACATCTGAGGGTCACAGGTTTGATTCCCATCAAAGGCATGTACCTGGGTTGCATGTTTAATCCTGAGCACAATAGGGGCACGGCAAACTGGGGCGGCTTTCACCACTATCACCAATATCTTTCTCTCTCTTTTCTCTCTTGTGTTTCACCCCCCCCCACTTCCTTCCTTCCACACTCTCTAAAAATCAATTGGGGGGTGGGGGAGGGATATCAACCCGTGAGGATTAACATAAAAAGAAATAAAGAGAAATCAAACGTCAAGGAGGTACGGGTACAAATATTGGAGCCCAGGACCCAGCAAGGAAGGGAATCCTGTAGGGGACCATAGGTTAAATCTGGGAAGATCTCGGTCCTAGGAATCAACACAGAAAAGAGGCTGGCTTGCCTCAGTTTCCCTTTTTCTGTGTGGCCCAGGAGGCTGGAGGAGGGCGGGGCGGGAGGGTAGGGTGGGGGTGGGTGCCCCGGGAGGCGGGAATCTGTTTCTGAAGTTGGGTTGAGATGCTGCCCCCTGCAGGCACAGGTCAGAAACACACCTCAATCCCCTCAGGCAGGGGGCAGAAACACACCTAAATCCACTCTCCAGGAAGGTGGCTTCACCCTTCACCTCCAATTAGTTCTGATATCAAATGATTAACTGCACTGCCCCGCACAGTGAAAAACAAAAACAGCATAGTGTGACACAACGGTAATAATAAGCATTACACATCAGATATTGGAACTCTCAGACACAGTCTTTAATAGAACTATTTTAACCAATACCATTGCAATAGCATATATATTTCACAAAACTGCCCTGAGACTTTCGGGCGGTCTGAGTCGTGTCCCCTTCCCCAACGTGTACATGGCAGCCCTAACCCCGACCGTCTACTTGAGAATGGGACTGTATTTGGAGATGGGACTTTCAGGAGCCCATTTCCCTGAAATGACCCGGGTAGGTCGCGCCCTTATCCAATAGGTCTGGCGGTCCTTGTAGGAAGAGGACCTTTGGACACACAAAGAGATACCGGGGATGGTCTTCCATCCCGGAGGGACCCTGTGATGCACAACACAACAAGAAGGCGGCAGTTTGCAAGCCAAGGAGAGGAGCCTTGGCAGAAACCAAACCTGCTGACACCTGGAGCTTGGACCTCCAGTTTCCAGAACTGTGAGAACATCCATGTATGAGGTTTAAACCACTCTGTCGGCTATTTCGTTAGGCAGCGCTAGCAAGCTACTCCCACCGCTCTGTTGAAAGCCACGGAAATCTAGCTCAGAGAAATTAAAGAAGATCCAACATTTCCGATTGGGAAAGTCAATATCCTAAAGATGTTAATTCTCCTACAAATTGACCTAAGGATTCCATGGGATCGCATTCAAAGCCCAACAGGTCTTTTTCAATTAACTGAACGGTTGATTATAACTTTTATGTGAGAAATGACAGCAACCAAGATAGCTGTGAAAAGAGCTAAATCAGAGGAGGGTACACCATCCGTGTTCAGGGCTTAACCTAGAGCCACAGTAGTTAAGGTAGTTTGATGTTGGCATGTAGACAGAAAAATGTATCCATGGAACAGAATAGAGAATTCAGAAATGGGCCCGCAAATATACGGTCATTTTATTTTCCTTACACTGTAGGCTGCGTAATTCCGATTTTTAAAAAGAACAGAGTAAAAGTTGCTAAAGCCATAGCCAGTTTGGCTGAGTGGAAAGGTCCCAGGTTCGGTGATGGTCAAAGTCACTCACTATCTTGTGTGCAGGCTCCTACCCTCACCCTCGTTGGGACACCTCTCTCTGTGTCTCTCCATCTCTTTCCCGTGCTCTCTAAAAGTGAAGGGAGCCCTGGACCATTGCATTCAGTGGATAGAGCGTTGGCCTGGGTCCCCAAGGGTCCCCGGTTCATTTCGTGTCAAGGGCACATGCCGGGGTCCTGGACTTGGTCCCCAGTGTGGGGCCCGCGGGAGGCAGCCAATCAATGATTCTCGCGATGGATGTTTATCTCACTCTACCACTCCCTTCCGCCCTAAAATCAATGAAAATATAGTATGAAAAATTAAAATACGGGAAAGAGAAAAGTAAATGAAAACAATGTCCTTGGGTGAGGATGAAAAGTAATGGAAGAACGATATTTCTGACTTGACTTCATTTGGATGAAAAACACGGTGTGTGCACACACAGGGAAAAGTTGTAGAAGGATGCATGGAGAAACACTAAGGTCCGCCCCTGCTTAACACCTCCGCGGTCCTGCCGTGTGGGAATGGAGCGTGGTTATTTTACTTGCTGTGTTTGTTGCAGATTTTTTCCCCCTCAAAATTGAGTGATGACTCTGAGTAATCATGCAGTGTTAAAACGGTCAATGGGGACTTCTGAGACTATTGAAAACAATGATAATGTTCAGGAATTCTCCCAAGTCCTGTAGCCTAACACTTGGGGGGGGTGGGGGGGGGCGGGCGCGGACGGGTGTGAATCTTTCAAATCCAGAATTACAGGGGGAAATACAGACTGCTGGGTGAATAAGGTTCCGACAACGGGCAATCTGAGGGCTAAACTCCAAAAGCCTATAGAATGGTCCAAGGGACGGAATGACGTGAACCAGAAACCGACCGAGGCGGAGCGAGCGAGCGAGCAAGGAGCAGGTTCATTCCTGGACATCAAGCCGTCCTCTCTTAGTTCTTCTCTAGTCCAAGACTTCTTCTAGTCAGCGTGGAGAATGGGAAGGCCTTTTGGGTGGCAGGAATCACCAAATGAATGAAACAAACCGCTTCCTTCTCGGGCGAAGGTAAGTGCCGATCGCCACAAGCGAGTGGCCGTTGGCGGATTTGGACTAGTGGGTAGAGCGTCGGCCTGCGGACTCAGGGATCCCGGTTCGATCCCCGTCAAGGGCGTGGACCTCGCGTGCCGCCACATCCCCAGTGGGCTGTGGGGGTTGTGGCGTGTGCCAGCAGCACCTCATTCATGTTTCTCTCCCGTCAATGTCCCTCAACCATCCTTCTCCCTTTCTCTCTGCAAAAACTCAATAAACAACATAGTAACTTAAAAATCGAAAAAGAAGAAGAAGGAGAAGAGCACTGGAGTGTAGGCTCATCTGAGCCAGGCCCGACTGCTGACACGCAGGTGAGCGGAGCACAGGGTCATTCGGCGGCCAAACATTCCGCAGGAACTGATGGACCCCTGCGTCCGTCACACCCCGCTCTGCGGGCGCCCCCCTCCCCACACACACGAGGGACTATTCCTGTCCCCTACCCCCACCCACACCCCCACCCCCTAGGGCTAAGCGCTTGGAGTGCACACACATGGCTTTCTCTCTCTAAGCTCCCAAAACTTCTTCACCCTGGGCCCAAACTTCTTCCTGTTCCGTGACCCGCGTATGCAAATTAAGTTCGCCTGCCTGCGCCTCAGTTTCCAGCAACAGGAGACCGGATTCATGGAACCCACTTCACGGCTCGCTTCCCGCCATCAAGGAAGACAGGACCTCGGGGTGTCATTGGCACCTGCTTCACCCCTGGGAGGGGCCAATCTCCGTCCCCGCGTGGTCCTGGCCACGCCTCCCTCGCCCCACCCACCACGCGAGAGCTTCAAGACAGGACTGCTGGGCCTCGGCGGGATCATTCCGCTGCAGACTGAGCAGAGACACGGTCGCCAGTGCGAGCGCGAGCGCGTGCCGATCAATCAGCAGCCTTGGCCGAGACTGGGTGCGAGAAGCTGGTTCTAGGGTAAGGAGGCCCTGGCAGGAATTTGGCGGGAAGGAGCGGCATTGCGGGGCCTCTCCCACCCCGACCCCCCGAAGCCCCACCGCCCAAACCCTGACCTTCACACCCCTCTCCCCGTGTGTTTCGTCAACTAGGAGAGCAGGTGGAGCAGCCTTGTGGTGGCAGAAGCCCATTCCTTTCAGAGGCGGCAGGTGCACCTTGGCTGTCTGGAGCCCATCACCGGGACCCCGCACCGCAGGAGACAGGGCCTGTGAGTCAGAGAGGGGAGCGCCCGCCTTCCTTCCAAAAGGACAGCCCCCCGCCCCCGCTGGGGGCCAACGGCCAGGGGGAGCCCTCCGCTGGGATGCCCCAGATACTTCACCAAGCCTTCGCCATGGAGAGCAGCCCACCGCCTCTCTGCCCGCAAGGACCCGGGGGACAGCTGTCCTCTCGTGGCATCAACAAGGGCAAGGAAAGAAGAGAGCGCCGCAGCTTCCACGAGTCTGAGCCTTCGTGGGAGGGGGCTGCACACAAGTCCGCGAAGAAGCGAAAGCGCACACACTCGGGGAAGAGCCCATCCCATTACCCACGGGGCCAGCGTCTACCCGGCTTCGACCCCCCAGAGGGGCCGGGGGGCCTGCCGCCCGAGGTGAGGAGCAAGCCCAAGACTCCAGAAGGGAAAGGCAAGAGTCCCCACTTGGGAAGGAAGCCAGCGGGCCCCGCACCTGAGCTGGAGGCCGCAGCGGAGGCAGCAGCGGCTCCCGCTCCAGCTCCAGCTCTCGCTCCCGCCCCCGCGGAGGAAGACCACGAGGCAGACCCGCCCACCATGTGCTTCGAGGACTACCTCACCTATGACCAGCCTCCCGCCAGGAAGAAGAAGAAGAAGAAGAAGAAGAACGAGAAGAAGGAGGAGGAGGAGAAGGAGAACAAGAAGAAGAAGAACAAGAAGAAGAAGAACAAGAGGAGGAAGAGCGAGAAGACGCCAGCCACCGCGCTGCAAGCAAAGAGTCTTCACAAACAGGACTCCACGGCCACAAAGGCGGAGGCAGGCAAGTCCCACAAGCCAACGCCACCCGCAGCAGCCGGGGCCCCGCTCCCAGGGGAGCCGCCTGCCCCTGCAGCCGCGGGTCCTGCCTTGCCAGACCTCGGGCCGTGCCAGCCCACCGACCACCCACTTGCCGCCTTTCCATTGACCATGTCCTCCTTCCAACAGACACCAAGGGCCCTGCCCTCACCTCGCCGACACGAGGACAAGGGAGCTGGGCTCCTGGGAATCAGCCTGAGCTCCCGGAAGACGCGGCTGTTGTCTGGCTCCAAGAGGGAAAGGCAAAGAAGAATGCTCGCCTTGTTGCAGGAGTGCTTCCAGACCCTGCAAAGCAACGTCAACCTGCTCTGTAAAGCCAGAGGAGTGCCGTGTTCTCTTCCGGAACCCGTTTTGCAGAGGGAACCCGATTTGCGGAGGGATGCCCCCGAGAAGCTACCGCGCCGGGAGGAACACGGCAGAGATGGAGCGCTAGCCTCACCGTCGGAACCCGATTGGCAGAGGGATGCCCCCGTGAGGCTACCGCGCCTGGAAGAACACGGCGGAGATGGAGCGCTAGCCTCACAGTGGGAACCGGATTGGCAGAGGGATGCCCCCGAGAAGCTAACGTGCCTGGAGGAACACGGCGGAGATGGAGCGCTAGCCTCACAGTGGGAACCCGATTGGCAGAGGGATGCCCCCGAGAAGCTACCGTGCCTGGAGGAACACGGCGGAGATGGAGCGCTAGCCTCACCGTGGGAACCCGATTGGCAGTGGGATGCCCCCGAGGTGCTACCGCGCCAGGAGGAACACGGCGGAGATGGACCTCTAGCCTCACCGTGGGAACCCGATTGGCAGAGGGATGCCCCCGAGAATCTATCGCGCCTGGAGGAACACGGCGGAGATGGAGCGCTAGCCTCACTGTCGGAACCCGATTGGCAGAGGGATGCCCCCGAGAAGCTACCGCGCCTGGAGGTACACGAACACGGCAGAGATGGAGCGCTAGCCTCACAGTGGGAACCCGATTGGCAGAGAAATGCCCCCGAGAAGCTACCGTGCCTGGAGGAACACGGCGGAGATGGAGCGCTAGCCTCACCGTGGGAACCCGATTGGCAGTGGGATGCCCCCGAGGTGCTACCGCGCCAGGAGGAACACGGCGGAGATGGACCTCTAGCCTCACCGTGGGAACCCGATTGGCAGAGGGATGCCCCCGAGAATCTATCGCGCCTGGAGGAACACGGCGGAGATGGAGCGCTAGCCTCACTGTCGGAACCCGATTGGCAGAGGGATGCCCCCGAGAAGCTACCGCGCCTGGAGGTACACGAACACGGCAGAGATGGAGCGCTAGCCTCACAGTGGGAACCCGATTGGCAGAGAAATGCCCCCGAGAAGCTACCGTGCCTGGAGGAACACGGCGGAGATGGAGCGCTAGCCTCACCGTGGGAACCCGATTGGCAGTGGGATGCCCCCGAGGTGCTACCGTGCCAGGAGGAACACGGCGGAGATGGACCTCTAGCCTCACCGTGGGAACCCGATTGGCAGTGGGATGCCCCTGAGAAGCTACCGCGCCTGGAGGAACACGACGGAGATGGAGCGGTAGCCTCGCAGTCGGAACCCGATTGGCAGAGGGATGCCCCCGAGAAGCTACCGCGCCTGGGAGAACACGGCGGAGATGGAGCGCTAGCCTCACCGTGGGAACTCGATTGGCAGTGGGATGCCCCCGAGGAGCTACCGCGCCTGGAGGAAAACGGCGGAGATGGACCGCTAGCCTCACCGTGGGAACCCGATTGGCAGTGGGATGCCCCCGAGAAGCTACCGCGCCTGGAGGAACACGGCGGAGATGGAGCGCTAGCCTCACAGTGGGAACCCGATTGGCAGAGGGATGCCCCCGAGAAGCTACCGTGCCTGGAGGAACACGGCGGAGATGGAGCGCTAGCCTCACCGTGGGAACCCGATTGGCAGTGGGATGCCCCCGAGGTGCTACCGCGCCAGGAGGAACACGGCGGAGATGGACCTCTAGCCTCACCGTGGGAACCCGATTGGCAGAGGGATGCCCCCGAGAATCTATCGCGCCTGGAGGAACACGGCGGAGATGGAGCGCTAGCCTCACTGTCGGAACCCGATTGGCAGAGGGATGCCCCCGAGAAGCTACCGCGCCTGGAGGTACACGAACACGGCAGAGATGGAGCGCTAGCCTCACAGTGGGAACCCGATTGGCAGAGAAATGCCCCCGAGAAGCTACCGTGCCTGGAGGAACACGGCGGAGATGGAGCGCTAGCCTCACCGTGGGAACCCGATTGGCAGTGGGATGCCCCCGAGGTGCTACCGCGCCAGGAGGAACACGGCGGAGATGGACCTCTAGCCTCACCGTGGGAACCCGATTGGCAGAGGGATGCCCCCGAGAATCTATCGCGCCTGGAGGAACACGGCGGAGATGGAGCGCTAGCCTCACTGTCGGAACCCGATTGGCAGAGGGATGCCCCCGAGAAGCTACCGCGCCTGGAGGTACACGAACACGGCAGAGATGGAGCGCTAGCCTCACAGTGGGAACCCGATTGGCAGAGAAATGCCCCCGAGAAGCTACCGTGCCTGGAGGAACACGGCGGAGATGGAGCGCTAGCCTCACCGTGGGAACCCGATTGGCAGTGGGATGCCCCCGAGGTGCTACCGTGCCAGGAGGAACACGGCGGAGATGGACCTCTAGCCTCACCGTGGGAACCCGATTGGCAGTGGGATGCCCCTGAGAAGCTACCGCGCCTGGAGGAACACGACGGAGATGGAGCGGTAGCCTCGCAGTCGGAACCCGATTGGCAGAGGGATGCCCCCGAGAAGCTACCGCGCCTGGGAGAACACGGCGGAGATGGAGCGCTAGCCTCACCGTGGGAACTCGATTGGCAGTGGGATGCCCCCGAGGAGCTACCGCGCCTGGAGGAAAACGGCGGAGATGGACCGCTAGCCTCACCGTGGGAACCCGATTGGCAGTGGGATGCCCCCGAGAAGCTACCGCGCCTGGAGGAACACGGCGGAGATGGAGCGCTAGCCTCACAGACGGATCCCTTCGGGAAGGAGCATCGCCAGCCCGCCTTGGGGACGGACACGCGGGAAGAAGCCCAGTCACTGCGGGAGCCACAAGAGCAGGGCGTGGCAGAGCAGGTCCTGCACAGCACGGCCAACCGGCCCAAGGACTGGCCCCCAAAGATGGCTCTTTTGGAAACAGCAGAAGCAGCAGCTGTCCAGGAAAACGTCCCGCGCGCCCCATCCCCCACCACACGCAGCCCCGAAGCTCCCTCGCAGCCCGCCACTGCCTGCCGAGCGCGCCGCATCCCTGCCAAGCCGCAGGTGCTCGGCAGCCACAAGAAGAAGATCGCACCGCTGATGGCCAAGTCCATCAGAGACTACAAGACCCTGTGCTCCCGACGACGGCGGTGAACCCAGGGCTTGCCCCGCACGCACATGCACAAGGCCTTTGGAAGGAGGCCGGCCAGCACAGGGAGGGAGCGGTCCTGCCACGGGACACTAGCTTCTTTGCATTCCCGAACACTTTGGGATCTGACTCCTATAGTTTTCCTGTGTTGCACCTGTGCCCCTTCCTGGACCCATAGAGGACAAGGGTCGGCGTTAGTGTCCCTGCGTGCTGGGAATGTGGTGGACTTCTTGCATTTACTGTGTCTGTTACCTACCATTTGCTTACATTGTATTTATGAGTCTGTAACTAATTGTGCTTCGTGCCAACTGCACTGTATACTACTAACAATAATGGTCGGTCATTGCTGTCAGGAGTTCTTAGATCTCATCAAGTCAGACATTCTGTAGAGCTTTCAAACCCTCTGCGAGGGAGGAGGGAAATATACACTGCTCAACTCAATAAATGATATTTATTAAGACGACAGACTCCTGGAGTTTCTCAGTGTTGTGCCTGTGAGTCCGTGGCCCACTGTCCACAGCCTCCCCCATCCACAGTATGTGAGCATATGCATTTCTATACTGCCATCCAGAAGGCTCTGGACAAAAGAAATGGATAGCTCTGAGGGTTCAAGTGTGGATGGACATCCATCAAATATACACAAATACTCTCTCTTTGATAAAGCAATTTCAATGATAGAGGTTTTATCCTCGACATATAAACGTGTGTGTGATGTGTGTTAGTGTGTGTGATGTGTGTTTGTGTGCGTGCGTGTGTGCGTGTGTGTGTGTGTGCCTGTGCGCGTGTGCGTGTGTGTGTGTTTGTGTGTGTGTTTAATACTGCTCACACTTGGTTATGCCATTTGAGGCCACTTTTACTCGAGGACATTTGCCTGCTTCTCTGAGTAGGGTGCATATGACAATCTCACCCTGGCCAAAGTGCTCAGTGTTTGGAGAAAAAACCCGCACATCTGAGGGTCACAGGTTTGATTCCCATCAAAGGCATGTACCTGGGTTGCATGTTTAATCCTGAGCACAATAGGGGCATGGCAAACGGGGACGGCTTTCACCACTATCACCAATATCTTTCTCTCTCTTTACTCTCTTGTGTTTCAACCCCCCCCCCCTACTTCCTTCCTTCCATTCTCTAAAAATCAATTGGGGGGTGGGGGATATCAACCCGTGAGGATTAACATAAAAAGAAATAAAGAGAAATCAAACGTCAAGGAGGTACGGGTACAAATATTGGAGCCCAGGACCCAGCAAGGAAGGGAATCCTGTAGGGGACCATAGGTTAAATCTGGGAAGATCTTGGTCCTACGAATCAACACAGGAAAGAGGCTGGCTTGCCTCAGTTTCCCCTTCTCTGTGTGGCCCAGGAGGCTGGAGGAGGGCGGGGCGGGAGGGTGGGGTGGGGGTGGGGGAATCTGTTTCTGAAGTTGGGTTGAGATGCTGCCCCCTGCAGGCACAGGTCAGAAACACACCTCAATCCCCTCAGGCAGGGGGCAGAAACACACCTAAATCCACTCTCCAGGAAGGTGGCTTCACCCTTCACCTCCAATTAGTTCTGATATCAAATGATTAACTGCACTGCCCCGCACAGTGAAAAACAAAAACAGCATAGTGTGGCACAACGGTAATAATAAGCATTACACATCAGATATTGGAACTCTCAGACACAGTCTTTAATAGAACTATTTTAACCAATACCATTGCAATAGCATATATATTTCACAAAACTGCCCTGAGACTTTCGGGCGGTCTGAGTCGTGTCCCCTTCCCCAACGTGTACATGGCAGCCCTAACCCCGGCCGACTACTTGAGAATGGGACTGTGTCTGGAGATGGGACTTTCAGGAGCCCATTTCCCTGAAATGACCCGGGTAGGTCGCGCCCTTATCCAATAGGTCTGGCGGTCCTTGTAGGAAGAGGACCTTTGGACACACAAAGAGATACCGGGGATGGTCTTCCATCCCGGAGGGACCCTGTGATGCACAACACAACAAGAAGGCGGCAGTTTGCAAGCCAAGGAGAGGAGCCTTGGCAGAAACCAAACCTGCTGACACCTGGAGCTTGGACCTCCAGTTTCCAGAACTGTGAGAACATCCATGTATGAGGTTTAAACCACTCTGTCGGCTATTTCGTTAGGCAGCGCTAGCAAGCTACTCCCACCGCTCTGTTGAAAGCCACGGAAATCTAGCTCAGAGAAATTAAAGAAGATCCAACATTTCCGATTGGGAAAGTCAATATCCTAAAGATGTTAATTCTCCTACAAATTGACCTAAGGATTCCATGGGATCGCATTCAAAGCCCAACAGGTCTTTTTCAATTAACTGAACGGTTGATTATAACTTTTATGTGAGAAATGACAGCAACCAAGATAGCTGTGAAAAGAGCTAAATCAGAGGAGGGTACACCATCCGTGTTCAGGGCTTAACCTAGAGCCACAGTAGTTAAGGTAGTTTGATGTTGGCATGTAGACAGAAAAATGTATCCATGGAACAGAATAGAGAATTCAGAAATGGGCCCGCAAATATACGGTCATTTTATTTTCCTTACACTGTAGGCTGCGTAATTCCGATTTTTAAAAAGAACAGAGTAAAAGTTGCTAAAGCCATAGCCAGTTTGGCTGAGTGGAAAGGTCCCAGGTTCGGTGATGGTCAAAGTCACTCACTATCTTGTGTGCAGGCTCCTACCCTCACCCTCGTTGGGACACCTCTCTCTGTGTCTCTCCATCTCTTTCCCGTGCTCTCTAAAAGTGAAGGGAGCCCTGGACCATTGCATTCAGTGGATAGAGCGTTGGCCTGGGTCCCCAAGGGTCCCCGGTTCATTTCGTGTCAAGGGCACATGCCGGGGTCCTGGACTTGGTCCCCAGTGTGGGGCCCGCGGGAGGCAGCCAATCAATGATTCTCGCGATGGATGTTTATCTCACTCTACCACTCCCTTCCGCCCTAAAATCAATGAAAATATAGTATGAAAAATTAAAATACGGGAAAGAGAAAAGTAAATGAAAACAATGTCCTTGGGTGAGGATGAAAAGTAATGGAAGAACGATATTTCTGACTTGACTTCATTTGGATGAAAAACACGGTGTGTGCACACACAGGGAAAAGTTGTAGAAGGATGCATGGAGAAACACTAAGGTCCGCCCCTGCTTAACACCTCCGCGGTCCTGCCGTGTGGGAATGGAGCGTGGTTATTTTACTTGCTGTGTTTGTTGCAGATTTTTTCCCCCTCAAAATTGAGTGATGACTCTGAGTAATCATGCAGTGTTAAAACGGTCAATGGGGACTTCTGAGACTATTGAAAACAATGATAATGTTCAGGAATTCTCCCAAGTCCTGTAGCCTAACACTTGGGGGGGGTGGGGGGGGGCGGGCGCGGACGGGTGTGAATCTTTCAAATCCAGAATTACAGGGGGAAATACAGACTGCTGGGTGAATAAGGTTCCGACAACGGGCAATCTGAGGGCTAAACTCCAAAAGCCTATAGAATGGTCCAAGGGACGGAATGACGTGAACCAGAAACCGACCGAGGCGGAGCGAGCGAGCGAGCAAGGAGCAGGTTCATTCCTGGACATCAAGCCGTCCTCTCTTAGTTCTTCTCTAGTCCAAGACTTCTTCTAGTCAGCGTGGAGAATGGGAAGGCCTTTTGGGTGGCAGGAATCACCAAATGAATGAAACAAACCGCTTCCTTCTCGGGCGAAGGTAAGTGCCGATCGCCACAAGCGAGTGGCCGTTGGCGGATTTGGACTAGTGGGTAGAGCGTCGGCCTGCGGACTCAGGGATCCCGGTTCGATCCCCGTCAAGGGCGTGGACCTCGCGTGCCGCCACATCCCCAGTGGGCTGTGGGGGTTGTGGCGTGTGCCAGCAGCACCTCATTCATGTTTCTCTCCCGTCAATGTCCCTCAACCATCCTTCTCCCTTTCTCTCTGCAAAAACTCAATAAACAACATAGTAACTTAAAAATCGAAAAAGAAGAAGAAGGAGAAGAGCACTGGAGTGTAGGCTCATCTGAGCCAGGCCCGACTGCTGACACGCAGGTGAGCGGAGCACAGGGTCATTCGGCGGCCAAACATTCCGCAGGAACTGATGGACCCCTGCGTCCGTCACACCCCGCTCTGCGGGCGCCCCCCTCCCCACACACACGAGGGACTATTCCTGTCCCCTACCCCCACCCACACCCCCACCCCCTAGGGCTAAGCGCTTGGAGTGCACACACATGGCTTTCTCTCTCTAAGCTCCCAAAACTTCTTCACCCTGGGCCCAAACTTCTTCCTGTTCCGTGACCCGCGTATGCAAATTAAGTTCGCCTGCCTGCGCCTCAGTTTCCAGCAACAGGAGACCGGATTCATGGAACCCACTTCACGGCTCGCTTCCCGCCATCAAGGAAGACAGGACCTCGGGGTGTCATTGGCACCTGCTTCACCCCTGGGAGGGGCCAATCTCCGTCCCCGCGTGGTCCTGGCCACGCCTCCCTCGCCCCACCCACCACGCGAGAGCTTCAAGACAGGACTGCTGGGCCTCGGCGGGATCATTCCGCTGCAGACTGAGCAGAGACACGGTCGCCAGTGCGAGCGCGAGCGCGTGCCGATCAATCAGCAGCCTTGGCCGAGACTGGGTGCGAGAAGCTGGTTCTAGGGTAAGGAGGCCCTGGCAGGAATTTGGCGGGAAGGAGCGGCATTGCGGGGCCTCTCCCACCCCGACCCCCCGAAGCCCCACCGCCCAAACCCTGACCTTCACACCCCTCTCCCCGTGTGTTTCGTCAACTAGGAGAGCAGGTGGAGCAGCCTTGTGGTGGCAGAAGCCCATTCCTTTCAGAGGCGGCAGGTGCACCTTGGCTGTCTGGAGCCCATCACCGGGACCCCGCACCGCAGGAGACAGGGCCTGTGAGTCAGAGAGGGGAGCGCCCGCCTTCCTTCCAAAAGGACAGCCCCCCGCCCCCGCTGGGGGCCAACGGCCAGGGGGAGCCCTCCGCTGGGATGCCCCAGATACTTCACCAAGCCTTCGCCATGGAGAGCAGCCCACCGCCTCTCTGCCCGCAAGGACCCGGGGGACAGCTGTCCTCTCGTGGCATCAACAAGGGCAAGGAAAGAAGAGAGCGCCGCAGCTTCCACGAGTCTGAGCCTTCGTGGGAGGGGGCTGCACACAAGTCCGCGAAGAAGCGAAAGCGCACACACTCGGGGAAGAGCCCATCCCATTACCCACGGGGCCAGCGTCTACCCGGCTTCGACCCCCCAGAGGGGCCGGGGGGCCTGCCGCCCGAGGTGAGGAGCAAGCCCAAGACTCCAGAAGGGAAAGGCAAGAGTCCCCACTTGGGAAGGAAGCCAGCGGGCCCCGCACCTGAGCTGGAGGCCGCAGCGGAGGCAGCAGCGGCTCCCGCTCCAGCTCCAGCTCTCGCTCCCGCCCCCGCGGAGGAAGACCACGAGGCAGACCCGCCCACCATGTGCTTCGAGGACTACCTCACCTATGACCAGCCTCCCGCCAGGAAGAAGAAGAAGAAGAAGAAGAAGAACGAGAAGAAGGAGGAGGAGGAGAAGGAGAACAAGAAGAAGAAGAACAAGAAGAAGAAGAACAAGAGGAGGAAGAGCGAGAAGACGCCAGCCACCGCGCTGCAAGCAAAGAGTCTTCACAAACAGGACTCCACGGCCACAAAGGCGGAGGCAGGCAAGTCCCACAAGCCAACGCCACCCGCAGCAGCCGGGGCCCCGCTCCCAGGGGAGCCGCCTGCCCCTGCAGCCGCGGGTCCTGCCTTGCCAGACCTCGGGCCGTGCCAGCCCACCGACCACCCACTTGCCGCCTTTCCATTGACCATGTCCTCCTTCCAACAGACACCAAGGGCCCTGCCCTCACCTCGCCGACACGAGGACAAGGGAGCTGGGCTCCTGGGAATCAGCCTGAGCTCCCGGAAGACGCGGCTGTTGTCTGGCTCCAAGAGGGAAAGGCAAAGAAGAATGCTCGCCTTGTTGCAGGAGTGCTTCCAGACCCTGCAAAGCAACGTCAACCTGCTCTGTAAAGCCAGAGGAGTGCCGTGTTCTCTTCCGGAACCCGTTTTGCAGAGGGAACCCGATTTGCGGAGGGATGCCCCCGAGAAGCTACCGCGCCGGGAGGAACACGGCAGAGATGGAGCGCTAGCCTCACCGTCGGAACCCGATTGGCAGAGGGATGCCCCCGTGAGGCTACCGCGCCTGGAAGAACACGGCGGAGATGGAGCGCTAGCCTCACAGTGGGAACCGGATTGGCAGAGGGATGCCCCCGAGAAGCTAACGTGCCTGGAGGAACACGGCGGAGATGGAGCGCTAGCCTCACAGTGGGAACCCGATTGGCAGAGGGATGCCCCCGAGAAGCTACCGTGCCTGGAGGAACACGGCGGAGATGGAGCGCTAGCCTCACCGTGGGAACCCGATTGGCAGTGGGATGCCCCCGAGGTGCTACCGCGCCAGGAGGAACACGGCGGAGATGGACCTCTAGCCTCACCGTGGGAACCCGATTGGCAGAGGGATGCCCCCGAGAATCTATCGCGCCTGGAGGAACACGGCGGAGATGGAGCGCTAGCCTCACTGTCGGAACCCGATTGGCAGAGGGATGCCCCCGAGAAGCTACCGCGCCTGGAGGTACACGAACACGGCAGAGATGGAGCGCTAGCCTCACAGTGGGAACCCGATTGGCAGAGAAATGCCCCCGAGAAGCTACCGTGCCTGGAGGAACACGGCGGAGATGGAGCGCTAGCCTCACCGTGGGAACCCGATTGGCAGTGGGATGCCCCCGAGGTGCTACCGCGCCAGGAGGAACACGGCGGAGATGGACCTCTAGCCTCACCGTGGGAACCCGATTGGCAGAGGGATGCCCCCGAGAATCTATCGCGCCTGGAGGAACACGGCGGAGATGGAGCGCTAGCCTCACTGTCGGAACCCGATTGGCAGAGGGATGCCCCCGAGAAGCTACCGCGCCTGGAGGTACACGAACACGGCAGAGATGGAGCGCTAGCCTCACAGTGGGAACCCGATTGGCAGAGAAATGCCCCCGAGAAGCTACCGTGCCTGGAGGAACACGGCGGAGATGGAGCGCTAGCCTCACCGTGGGAACCCGATTGGCAGTGGGATGCCCCCGAGGTGCTACCGTGCCAGGAGGAACACGGCGGAGATGGACCTCTAGCCTCACCGTGGGAACCCGATTGGCAGTGGGATGCCCCTGAGAAGCTACCGCGCCTGGAGGAACACGACGGAGATGGAGCGGTAGCCTCGCAGTCGGAACCCGATTGGCAGAGGGATGCCCCCGAGAAGCTACCGCGCCTGGGAGAACACGGCGGAGATGGAGCGCTAGCCTCACCGTGGGAACTCGATTGGCAGTGGGATGCCCCCGAGGAGCTACCGCGCCTGGAGGAAAACGGCGGAGATGGACCGCTAGCCTCACCGTGGGAACCCGATTGGCAGTGGGATGCCCCCGAGAAGCTACCGCGCCTGGAGGAACACGGCGGAGATGGAGCGCTAGCCTCACAGTGGGAACCCGATTGGCAGAGGGATGCCCCCGAGAAGCTACCGTGCCTGGAGGAACACGGCGGAGATGGAGCGCTAGCCTCACCGTGGGAACCCGATTGGCAGTGGGATGCCCCCGAGGTGCTACCGCGCCAGGAGGAACACGGCGGAGATGGACCTCTAGCCTCACCGTGGGAACCCGATTGGCAGAGGGATGCCCCCGAGAATCTATCGCGCCTGGAGGAACACGGCGGAGATGGAGCGCTAGCCTCACTGTCGGAACCCGATTGGCAGAGGGATGCCCCCGAGAAGCTACCGCGCCTGGAGGTACACGAACACGGCAGAGATGGAGCGCTAGCCTCACAGTGGGAACCCGATTGGCAGAGAAATGCCCCCGAGAAGCTACCGTGCCTGGAGGAACACGGCGGAGATGGAGCGCTAGCCTCACCGTGGGAACCCGATTGGCAGTGGGATGCCCCCGAGGTGCTACCGCGCCAGGAGGAACACGGCGGAGATGGACCTCTAGCCTCACCGTGGGAACCCGATTGGCAGAGGGATGCCCCCGAGAATCTATCGCGCCTGGAGGAACACGGCGGAGATGGAGCGCTAGCCTCACTGTCGGAACCCGATTGGCAGAGGGATGCCCCCGAGAAGCTACCGCGCCTGGAGGTACACGAACACGGCAGAGATGGAGCGCTAGCCTCACAGTGGGAACCCGATTGGCAGAGAAATGCCCCCGAGAAGCTACCGTGCCTGGAGGAACACGGCGGAGATGGAGCGCTAGCCTCACCGTGGGAACCCGATTGGCAGTGGGATGCCCCCGAGGTGCTACCGTGCCAGGAGGAACACGGCGGAGATGGACCTCTAGCCTCACCGTGGGAACCCGATTGGCAGTGGGATGCCCCTGAGAAGCTACCGCGCCTGGAGGAACACGACGGAGATGGAGCGGTAGCCTCGCAGTCGGAACCCGATTGGCAGAGGGATGCCCCCGAGAAGCTACCGCGCCTGGGAGAACACGGCGGAGATGGAGCGCTAGCCTCACCGTGGGAACTCGATTGGCAGTGGGATGCCCCCGAGGAGCTACCGCGCCTGGAGGAAAACGGCGGAGATGGACCGCTAGCCTCACCGTGGGAACCCGATTGGCAGTGGGATGCCCCCGAGAAGCTACCGCGCCTGGAGGAACACGGCGGAGATGGAGCGCTAGCCTCACAGACGGATCCCTTCGGGAAGGAGCATCGCCAGCCCGCCTTGGGGACGGACACGCGGGAAGAAGCCCAGTCACTGCGGGAGCCACAAGAGCAGGGCGTGGCAGAGCAGGTCCTGCACAGCACGGCCAACCGGCCCAAGGACTGGCCCCCAAAGATGGCTCTTTTGGAAACAGCAGAAGCAGCAGCTGTCCAGGAAAACGTCCCGCGCGCCCCATCCCCCACCACACGCAGCCCCGAAGCTCCCTCGCAGCCCGCCACTGCCTGCCGAGCGCGCCGCATCCCTGCCAAGCCGCAGGTGCTCGGCAGCCACAAGAAGAAGATCGCACCGCTGATGGCCAAGTCCATCAGAGACTACAAGACCCTGTGCTCCCGACGACGGCGGTGAACCCAGGGCTTGCCCCGCACGCACATGCACAAGGCCTTTGGAAGGAGGCCGGCCAGCACAGGGAGGGAGCGGTCCTGCCACGGGACACTAGCTTCTTTGCATTCCCGAACACTTTGGGATCTGACTCCTATAGTTTTCCTGTGTTGCACCTGTGCCCCTTCCTGGACCCATAGAGGACAAGGGTCGGCGTTAGTGTCCCTGCGTGCTGGGAATGTGGTGGACTTCTTGCATTTACTGTGTCTGTTACCTACCATTTGCTTACATTGTATTTATGAGTCTGTAACTAATTGTGCTTCGTGCCAACTGCACTGTATACTACTAACAATAATGGTCGGTCATTGCTGTCAGGAGTTCTTAGATCTCATCAAGTCAGACATTCTGTAGAGCTTTCAAACCCTCTGCGAGGGAGGAGGGAAATATACACTGCTCAACTCAATAAATGATATTTATTAAGACGACAGACTCCTGGAGTTTCTCAGTGTTGTGCCTGTGAGTCCGTGGCCCACTGTCCACAGCCTCCCCCATCCACAGTATGTGAGCATATGCATTTCTATACTGCCATCCAGAAGGCTCTGGACAAAAGAAATGGATAGCTCTGAGGGTTCAAGTGTGGATGGACATCCATCAAATATACACAAATACTCTCTCTTTGATAAAGCAATTTCAATGATAGAGGTTTTATCCTCGACATATAAACGTGTGTGTGATGTGTGTTAGTGTGTGTGATGTGTGTTTGTGTGCGTGCGTGTGTGCGTGTGTGTGTGTGTGCCTGTGCGCGTGTGCGTGTGTGTGTGTTTGTGTGTGTGTTTAATACTGCTCACACTTGGTTATGCCATTTGAGGCCACTTTTACTCGAGGACATTTGCCTGCTTCTCTGAGTAGGGTGCATATGACAATCTCACCCTGGCCAAAGTGCTCAGTGTTTGGAGAAAAAACCCGCACATCTGAGGGTCACAGGTTTGATTCCCATCAAAGGCATGTACCTGGGTTGCATGTTTAATCCTGAGCACAATAGGGGCATGGCAAACGGGGACGGCTTTCACCACTATCACCAATATCTTTCTCTCTCTTTACTCTCTTGTGTTTCAACCCCCCCCCCCTACTTCCTTCCTTCCATTCTCTAAAAATCAATTGGGGGGTGGGGGATATCAACCCGTGAGGATTAACATAAAAAGAAATAAAGAGAAATCAAACGTCAAGGAGGTACGGGTACAAATATTGGAGCCCAGGACCCAGCAAGGAAGGGAATCCTGTAGGGGACCATAGGTTAAATCTGGGAAGATCTTGGTCCTACGAATCAACACAGGAAAGAGGCTGGCTTGCCTCAGTTTCCCCTTCTCTGTGTGGCCCAGGAGGCTGGAGGAGGGCGGGGCGGGAGGGTGGGGTGGGGGTGGGGGAATCTGTTTCTGAAGTTGGGTTGAGATGCTGCCCCCTGCAGGCACAGGTCAGAAACACACCTCAATCCCCTCAGGCAGGGGGCAGAAACACACCTAAATCCACTCTCCAGGAAGGTGGCTTCACCCTTCACCTCCAATTAGTTCTGATATCAAATGATTAACTGCACTGCCCCGCACAGTGAAAAACAAAAACAGCATAGTGTGGCACAACGGTAATAATAAGCATTACACATCAGATATTGGAACTCTCAGACACAGTCTTTAATAGAACTATTTTAACCAATACCATTGCAATAGCATATATATTTCACAAAACTGCCCTGAGACTTTCGGGCGGTCTGAGTCGTGTCCCCTTCCCCAACGTGTACATGGCAGCCCTAACCCCGGCCGACTACTTGAGAATGGGACTGTGTCTGGAGATGGGACTTTCAGGAGCCCATTTCCCTGAAATGACCCGGGTAGGTCGCGCCCTTATCCAATAGGTCTGGCGGTCCTTGTAGGAAGAGGACCTTTGGACACACAAAGAGATACCGGGGATGGTCTTCCATCCCGGAGGGACCCTGTGATGCACAACACAACAAGAAGGCGGCAGTTTGCAAGCCAAGGAGAGGAGCCTTGGCAGAAACCAAACCTGCTGACACCTGGAGCTTGGACCTCCAGTTTCCAGAACTGTGAGAACATCCATGTATGAGGTTTAAACCACTCTGTCGGCTATTTCGTTAGGCAGCGCTAGCAAGCTACTCCCACCGCTCTGTTGAAAGCCACGGAAATCTAGCTCAGAGAAATTAAAGAAGATCCAACATTTCCGATTGGGAAAGTCAATATCCTAAAGATGTTAATTCTCCTACAAATTGACCTAAGGATTCCATGGGATCGCATTCAAAGCCCAACAGGTCTTTTTCAATTAACTGAACGGTTGATTATAACTTTTATGTGAGAAATGACAGCAACCAAGATAGCTGTGAAAAGAGCTAAATCAGAGGAGGGTACACCATCCGTGTTCAGGGCTTAACCTAGAGCCACAGTAGTTAAGGTAGTTTGATGTTGGCATGTAGACAGAAAAATGTATCCATGGAACAGAATAGAGAATTCAGAAATGGGCCCGCAAATATACGGTCATTTTATTTTCCTTACACTGTAGGCTGCGTAATTCCGATTTTTAAAAAGAACAGAGTAAAAGTTGCTAAAGCCATAGCCAGTTTGGCTGAGTGGAAAGGTCCCAGGTTCGGTGATGGTCAAAGTCACTCACTATCTTGTGTGCAGGCTCCTACCCTCACCCTCGTTGGGACACCTCTCTCTGTGTCTCTCCATCTCTTTCCCGTGCTCTCTAAAAGTGAAGGGAGCCCTGGACCATTGCATTCAGTGGATAGAGCGTTGGCCTGGGTCCCCAAGGGTCCCCGGTTCATTTCGTGTCAAGGGCACATGCCGGGGTCCTGGACTTGGTCCCCAGTGTGGGGCCCGCGGGAGGCAGCCAATCAATGATTCTCGCGATGGATGTTTATCTCACTCTACCACTCCCTTCCGCCCTAAAATCAATGAAAATATAGTATGAAAAATTAAAATACGGGAAAGAGAAAAGTAAATGAAAACAATGTCCTTGGGTGAGGATGAAAAGTAATGGAAGAACGATATTTCTGACTTGACTTCATTTGGATGAAAAACACGGTGTGTGCACACACAGGGAAAAGTTGTAGAAGGATGCATGGAGAAACACTAAGGTCCGCCCCTGCTTAACACCTCCGCGGTCCTGCCGTGTGGGAATGGAGCGTGGTTATTTTACTTGCTGTGTTTGTTGCAGATTTTTTCCCCCTCAAAATTGAGTGATGACTCTGAGTAATCATGCAGTGTTAAAACGGTCAATGGGGACTTCTGAGACTATTGAAAACAATGATAATGTTCAGGAATTCTCCCAAGTCCTGTAGCCTAACACTTGGGGGGGGTGGGGGGGGGCGGGCGCGGACGGGTGTGAATCTTTCAAATCCAGAATTACAGGGGGAAATACAGACTGCTGGGTGAATAAGGTTCCGACAACGGGCAATCTGAGGGCTAAACTCCAAAAGCCTATAGAATGGTCCAAGGGACGGAATGACGTGAACCAGAAACCGACCGAGGCGGAGCGAGCGAGCGAGCAAGGAGCAGGTTCATTCCTGGACATCAAGCCGTCCTCTCTTAGTTCTTCTCTAGTCCAAGACTTCTTCTAGTCAGCGTGGAGAATGGGAAGGCCTTTTGGGTGGCAGGAATCACCAAATGAATGAAACAAACCGCTTCCTTCTCGGGCGAAGGTAAGTGCCGATCGCCACAAGCGAGTGGCCGTTGGCGGATTTGGACTAGTGGGTAGAGCGTCGGCCTGCGGACTCAGGGATCCCGGTTCGATCCCCGTCAAGGGCGTGGACCTCGCGTGCCGCCACATCCCCAGTGGGCTGTGGGGGTTGTGGCGTGTGCCAGCAGCACCTCATTCATGTTTCTCTCCCGTCAATGTCCCTCAACCATCCTTCTCCCTTTCTCTCTGCAAAAACTCAATAAACAACATAGTAACTTAAAAATCGAAAAAGAAGAAGAAGGAGAAGAGCACTGGAGTGTAGGCTCATCTGAGCCAGGCCCGACTGCTGACACGCAGGTGAGCGGAGCACAGGGTCATTCGGCGGCCAAACATTCCGCAGGAACTGATGGACCCCTGCGTCCGTCACACCCCGCTCTGCGGGCGCCCCCCTCCCCACACACACGAGGGACTATTCCTGTCCCCTACCCCCACCCACACCCCCACCCCCTAGGGCTAAGCGCTTGGAGTGCACACACATGGCTTTCTCTCTCTAAGCTCCCAAAACTTCTTCACCCTGGGCCCAAACTTCTTCCTGTTCCGTGACCCGCGTATGCAAATTAAGTTCGCCTGCCTGCGCCTCAGTTTCCAGCAACAGGAGACCGGATTCATGGAACCCACTTCACGGCTCGCTTCCCGCCATCAAGGAAGACAGGACCTCAGGGTGTCATTGGCACCTGCTTCACCCCTGGGAGGGGCCAATCTCCGTCCCCGCGGGGTCCTGGCCACGCCTCCCTCGCCCCACCCACCACGCGAGAGCTTCAAGACAGGACTGCTGGGCCTTGGCGGGATCATTCCGCTGCAGACTGAGCAGAGACACGGTCGCCAGTGCGAGCGCGAGCGCGTGCCGATCAATCAGCAGCCTTGGCCGAGACTGGGTGCGAGAAGCTGGTTCTAGGGTAAGGAGGCCCTGGCAGGAATTTGGCGGGAAGGAGCGGCATTGCGGGGCCTCTCCCACCCCGACCCCCCGAAGCCCCACCGCCCAAACCCTGACCTTCACACCCCTCTCCCCCTGTGTTTCGTCAACTAGGAGAGCAGGTGGAGCAGCCTTGTGGTGGCAGAAGCCCATTCCTTTCAGAGGCGGCAGGTGCACCTTGGCTGTCTGGAGCCCATCACCGGGACCCCGCACCGCAGGAGACAGGGGCTGTGAGTCAGAGAGGGGAGCGCCCGCCTTCCTTCCAAAAGGACAGCTCTCCCCCCCCGCTGGGGGCCAACGGCCAGGGGGAGCCCTCCGCTGGGATGCCCCAGAGACTTCACCAAGCCTTCGCCATGGAGAGCAGCCCACCGCCTCTCTGCCCGCAAGGACCCGGGGGACAGCTGTCCTCTCGTGGCATCAACAAGGGCAAGGAAAGAAGAGAGCGCCGCAGCTTCCACGAGTCTGAGCCTTCGTGGGAGGGGGCTGCACACAAGCCCGCGAAGAAGCGAAAGCGCACACACTCGGGGAAGAGCCCATCCCATTACCCACGGGGCCAGCGTCTACCCGGCTTCGACCCCCCAGAGGGGCCGGGGGGCCTGCCGCCCGAGGTGAGGAGCAAGCCCAAGACTCCAGAAGGGAAAGGCAAGAGTCCCCACTTGGGAAGGAAGCCAGCGGGCCCCGCACCTGAGCTGGAGGCCGCAGCGGAGGCAGCAGCGGCTCCCGCTCCAGCTCCAGCTCTCGCTCCCGCTCCCGCGGAGGAAGACCACGAGGCAGACCCGCCCACCATGTGCTTCGAGGACTACCTCACCTATGACCAGCCTCCCGCCGGGAAGAAGAAGAAGAAGAAGAAGAAGAACGAGAAGAAGGAGGAGGAGGAGGAGGAGAAGGAGAACAAGAAGAAGAAGAACAAGAAGAAGAAGAACAAGAGGAGGAAGAGCGAGAAGACGCCAGCCACCGCGCTGCAAGCAAAGAGTCTTCACAAACAGGACTCCACGGCCACAAAGGCGGAGGCAGGCAAGTCCCACAAGCCAACGCCACCCGCAGCAGCCGGGGCCCCGCTCCCAGGGGAGCCCCCTGCCCCTGCAGCCACGGGGCCTGCCTTGCCAGACCTCGGGCCGTGCCAGCCCACCGACCACCCACTTGCCGCCTTTCCATTGACCATGTCCTCCTTCCAACAGACACCAAGGGCCCTGCCCTCACCTCGCCGACACGAGGACAAGGGAGCTGGGCTCCTGGGAATCAGCCTGAGCTCCCGGAAGACGCGGCTGTTGTCTGGCTCCAAGAGGGAACGGCAAAGAAGAATGCTCGCCTTGTTGCAGGAGTGCTTCCAGACCCTGCAAAGCAACGTCAACCTGCTCTGTAAAGCCAGAGGAGTGCCGTGTTCTCTTCCGGAACCCGTTTTGCAGAGGGAACCCGATTTGCAGAGGGATGCCCCCGAGAAGGTACCGCGCCGGGAGGAACACGGCGGAGATGGAGCGCTAGCCTCACCGTCGGAACCCGATTGGCAGAGGGATGCCCCCGTGAGGCTACCGCGCCTGGAAGAACACGGCGGAGATGGAGCGCTAGCCTCACAGTGGGAACCGGATTGGCAGAGGGATGCCCCCGAGAAGCTACCGCGCCTGGAGGAACACGGCGGAGATGGAGCGCTAGCCTCACAGTGGGAACCCGATTGGCAGAGGGATGCCCCCGAGAAGCTACCGTGCCTGGAGGAACACGGCGGAGATGGAGCGCTAGCCTCACCGTGGGAACCCGATTGGCAGTGGGATGCCCCCGAGGTGCTACCGCGCCAGGAGGAACAAGGCGGAGATGGACCTCTAGCCTCACCGTGGGAACCCGATTGGCAGAGGGATGCCCCCGAGAATCTACCGCGCCTGGAGGAACACGGCGGAGATGGAGCGCTAGCCTCGCTGTCGGAACCCGATTGGCAGAGGGATGCCCCCGAGAAGCTACCGCGCCTGGAAGAACACGGCGGAGATGGAGCGCTAGCCTCACAGTGGGAACTCGATTGGCAGTGGGATGCCCCCGAGGAGCTACCGCGCCTGGAGGAACACGGCGGAGATGGACCGCTAGCCTCACCGTGGGAACCTGATTGGCAGTGGGATGCCCCCGAGATGCTACCGCGCCTGGAGGAACACGGCGGAGATGGAGCGGTAGCCTCGCTGTCGGAACCCGATTGGCAGAGGGATGCCCCCGAGAAGCTACCGCGCCTGGGAGAACACGGCGGAGATGGAGCGCTAGCCTCACCGTGGGAACTCGATTGGCAGTGGGATGCCCCCGAGATGCTACCGGGCCTGGAGAAAAACGGCGGAGATGGACCGCTAGCCTCACCGTGGGAACCCGATTGGCAGTGGGATGCCCCCGAGAAGCTACCGCGCCTGGAGGAAAACGGCGGAGATGGAGCGCTAGCCTCACAGACGGATCCCTTCGGGAAGGAGCATCGCCAGCCCGCCTTGGGGACGGACACGCGGGAAGAAGCCCAGTCACTGCGGGAGCCCCAAGAGCAGGGCGTGGCAGAGCAGGTCCTGCACAGCACGGCCAACCGGCCCAAGGACTCGCCCCCAAAGATGGCTCTTTTGGAAACAGCAGAAGCAGCAGCTGTCCAGGAAAACGTCCCGCGCGCCCCATCCCCCACCACACGCAGCCCCGAAGCTCCCTCGCAGCCCGCCACTGCCTGCCGAGCGCGCCGCATCCCTGCCAAGCCGCAGGTGCTCGGCAGCCACAAGAAGAAGATCGCACCGCTGATGGCCAAGTCCATCAGAGACTACTAGACCCTGTGCTCCCGACGACGGCGGTGAACCCAGGGCTTGCCCCGCACGCACATGCACACGGCCTTTGGAAGGAGGCCGGCCAGCACAGGGAGGGAGCGGTCCTGCCACGGGACACTAGCTTCTTTGCATTCCCGAACACTTTGGGATCTGACTCCTAGAGTTTTCCTGTGTTGCACCTGTGCCCCTTCCTGGACCCATAGAGGACAAGGGTCGGCGTTAGTGTCCCTGCGTGCTGGGAATGTGGTGGACTTCTTGCATTTACTGTGTCTGTTACCTACCATTTGCTTACATTGTATTTATGAGTCTGTAACTAATTGTGCTTCGTGCCAACTGCACTGTATACTACTAACAATAATGGTCGGTCATTGCTGTCAGGAGTTCTTAGATCTCATCAAGTCAGACATTCTGTAGAGCTTTCAAACCCTCTGCGAGGGAGGAGGGAAATATACACTGCTCAACTCAATAAATGATATTTATTAAGACAACAGACTCCTGGAGTTTCTCAGTGTTGTGCCTGTGAGTCCGTGGCCCACTGTCCACAGCCTCCCGCATCAACAGCATGTGAGCATATGCATTTCTCTACTGCCATCCAGAAGGCTCTGGACAAAAGAAATGGATAGCTCTGAGGGTTCAAGTGTGGATGGACATCCATCAAATATACACAAATACTCTCTCTTTGATAAAGCAATTTCAATGATAGAATTTTTATCCTCGACATATAAACGTGTGTGTGATGTGTGTTTGTGTGTGTGCGTCCGTGTGTGCATGTGTGTGTGCCTGTGCACGTGTGGGTGCGTGTGCGTGTGCATGTGTGTGTGCCTGTGGGCGTGTGCGTGCGTGTGCGTGGGTGCGTGTGTGCGTGTGTGTGTGTGTGTGTGTGTGTGTGTGTTTAATATTGCTCACACTTGGTTATGCCATTTGAGGCCACTTTTACTCAAGGACATTTGCCTGCTTCTCTGAGTAGGGTGCATATGACAATCTCACCCTGGCCAAAGTGCTCAGTGTTTGGAGGAAAAAACCGCACATCTGAGGGTCACAGGTTTGATTCCCATCAAAGGCATGTACCTGGGTTGCATGTTTAATCCTGAGCACAATAGGGGCACGGCAAACTGGGGCGGCTTTCACCACTATCACCAATATCTTTCTCTCTCTTTTCTCTCTTGTGTTTCACCCCCCCCCCCACTTCCTTCCTTCCACACTCTCTAAAAATCAATTGGGGGGTGGGGGAGGGATATCAACCCGTGAGGATTAACATAAAAAGAAATAAAGAGAAATCAAACGTCAAGGAGGTACGGGTACAAATATTGGAGCCCAGGACCCAGCAAGGAAGGGAATCCTGTAGGGGACCATAGGTTAAATCTGGGAAGATCTCGGTCCTAGGAATCAACACAGAAAAGAGGCTGGCTTGCCTCAGTTTCCCTTTTTCTGTGTGGCCCAGGAGGCTGGAGGAGGGCGGGGCGGGAGGGTAGGGTGGGGGTGGGTGCCCCGGGAGGCGGGAATCTGTTTCTGAAGTTGGGTTGAGATGCTGCCCCCTGCAGGCACAGGTCAGAAACACACCTCAATCCCCTCAGGCAGGGGGCAGAAACACACCTAAATCCACTCTCCAGGAAGGTGGCTTCACCCTTCACCTCCAATTAGTTCTGATATCAAATGATTAACTGCACTGCCCCGCACAGTGAAAAACAAAAACAGCATAGTGTGACACAACGGTAATAATAAGCATTACACATCAGATATTGGAACTCTCAGACACAGTCTTTAATAGAACTATTTTAACCAATACCATTGCAATAGCATATATATTTCACAAAACTGCCCTGAGACTTTCGGGCGGTCTGAGTCGTGTCCCCTTCCCCAACGTGTACATGGCAGCCCTAACCCCGACCGTCTACTTGAGAATGGGACTGTATTTGGAGATGGGACTTTCAGGAGCCCATTTCCCTGAAATGACCCGGGTAGGTCGCGCCCTTATCCAATAGGTCTGGCGGTCCTTGTAGGAAGAGGACCTTTGGACACACAAAGAGATACCGGGGATGGTCTTCCATCCCGGAGGGACCCTGTGATGCACAACACAACAAGAAGGCGGCAGTTTGCAAGCCAAGGAGAGGAGCCTTGGCAGAAACCAAACCTGCTGACACCTGGAGCTTGGACCTCCAGTTTCCAGAACTGTGAGAACATCCATGTATGAGGTTTAAACCACTCTGTCGGCTATTTCGTTAGGCAGCGCTAGCAAGCTACTCCCACCGCTCTGTTGAAAGCCACGGAAATCTAGCTCAGAGAAATTAAAGAAGATCCAACATTTCCGATTGGGAAAGTCAATATCCTAAAGATGTTAATTCTCCTACAAATTGACCTAAGGATTCCATGGGATCGCATTCAAAGCCCAACAGGTCTTTTTCAATTAACTGAACGGTTGATTATAACTTTTATGTGAGAAATGACAGCAACCAAGATAGCTGTGAAAAGAGCTAAATCAGAGGAGGGTACACCATCCGTGTTCAGGGCTTAACCTAGAGCCACAGTAGTTAAGGTAGTTTGATGTTGGCATGTAGACAGAAAAATGTATCCATGGAACAGAATAGAGAATTCAGAAATGGGCCCGCAAATATACGGTCATTTTATTTTCCTTACACTGTAGGCTGCGTAATTCCGATTTTTAAAAAGAACAAAGTAAAAGTTGCTAAAGCCATAGCCAGTTTGGCTGAGTGGAAAGGTCCCAGGTTCGGTGATGGTCAAAGTCACTCACTATCTTGTGTGCAGGCTCCTACCCTCACCCTCGTTGGGACACCTCTCTCTGTGTCTCTCCATCTCTTTCCCGTGCTCTCTAAAAGTGAAGGGAGCCCTGGACCATTGCATTCAGTGGATAGAGCGTTGGCCTGGGTCCCCAAGGGTCCCCGGTTCATTTCGTGTCAAGGGCACATGCCGGGGTCCTGGACTTGGTCCCCAGTGTGGGGCCCGCGGGAGGCAGCCAATCAATGATTCTCGCGATGGATGTTTATCTCACTCTACCACTCCCTTCCGCCCTAAAATCAATGAAAATATAGTATGAAAAATTAAAATACGGGAAAGAGAAAAGTAAATGAAAACAATGTCCTTGGGTGAGGATGAAAAGTAATGGAAGAACGATATTTCTGACTTGACTTCATTTGGATGAAAAACACGGTGTGTGCACACACAGGGAAAAGTTGTAGAAGGATGCATGGAGAAACACTAAGGTCCGCCCCTGCTTAACACCTCCGCGGTCCTGCCGTGTGGGAATGGAGCGTGGTTATTTTACTTGCTGTGTTTGTTGCAGATTTTTTCCCCCTCAAAATTGAGTGATGACTCTGAGTAATCATGCAGTGTTAAAACGGTCAATGGGGACTTCTGAGACTATTGAAAACAATGATAATGTTCAGGAATTCTCCCAAGTCCTGTAGCCTAACACTTGGGGGGGGTGGGGGGGGGCGGGCGCGGACGGGTGTGAATCTTTCAAATCCAGAATTACAGGGGGAAATACAGACTGCTGGGTGAATAAGGTTCCGACAACGGGCAATCTGAGGGCTAAACTCCAAAAGCCTATAGAATGGTCCAAGGGACGGAATGACGTGAACCAGAAACCGACCGAGGCGGAGCGAGCGAGCGAGCAAGGAGCAGGTTCATTCCTGGACATCAAGCCGTCCTCTCTTAGTTCTTCTCTAGTCCAAGACTTCTTCTAGTCAGCGTGGAGAATGGGAAGGCCTTTTGGGTGGCAGGAATCACCAAATGAATGAAACAAACCGCTTCCTTCTCGGGCGAAGGTAAGTGCCGATCGCCACAAGCGAGTGGCCGTTGGCGGATTTGGACTAGTGGGTAGAGCGTCGGCCTGCGGACTCAGGGATCCCGGTTCGATCCCCGTCAAGGGCGTGGACCTCGCGTGCCGCCACATCCCCAGTGGGCTGTGGGGGTTGTGGCGTGTGCCAGCAGCACCTCATTCATGTTTCTCTCCCGTCAATGTCCCTCAACCATCCTTCTCCCTTTCTCTCTGCAAAAACTCAATAAACAACATAGTAACTTAAAAATCGAAAAAGAAGAAGAAGGAGAAGAGCACTGGAGTGTAGGCTCATCTGAGCCAGGCCCGACTGCTGACACGCAGGTGAGCGGAGCACAGGGTCATTCGGCGGCCAAACATTCCGCAGGAACTGATGGACCCCTGCGTCCGTCACACCCCGCTCTGCGGGCGCCCCCCTCCCCACACACACGAGGGACTATTCCTGTCCCCTACCCCCACCCACACCCCCACCCCCTAGGGCTAAGCGCTTGGAGTGCACACACATGGCTTTCTCTCTCTAAGCTCCCAAAACTTCTTCACCCTGGGCCCAAACTTCTTCCTGTTCCGTGACCCGCGTATGCAAATTAAGTTCGCCTGCCTGCGCCTCAGTTTCCAGCAACAGGAGACCGGATTCATGGAACCCACTTCACGGCTCGCTTCCCGCCATCAAGGAAGACAGGACCTCGGGGTGTCATTGGCACCTGCTTCACCCCTGGGAGGGGCCAATCTCCGTCCCCGCGTGGTCCTGGCCACGCCTCCCTCGCCCCACCCACCACGCGAGAGCTTCAAGACAGGACTGCTGGGCCTCGGCGGGATCATTCCGCTGCAGACTGAGCAGAGACACGGTCGCCAGTGCGAGCGCGAGCGCGTGCCGATCAATCAGCAGCCTTGGCCGAGACTGGGTGCGAGAAGCTGGTTCTAGGGTAAGGAGGCCCTGGCAGGAATTTGGCGGGAAGGAGCGGCATTGCGGGGCCTCTCCCACCCCGACCCCCCGAAGCCCCACCGCCCAAACCCTGACCTTCACACCCCTCTCCCCCTGTGTTTCGTCAACTAGGAGAGCAGGTGGAGCAGCCTTGTGGTGGCAGAAGCCCATTCCTTTCAGAGGCGGCAGGTGCACCTTGGCTGTCTGGAGCCCATCACCGGGACCCCGCACCGCAGGAGACAGGGGCTGTGAGTCAGAGAGGGGAGCGCCCGCCTTCCTTCCAAAAGGACAGCCCCCCCCCCCGCTGGGGGCCAACGGCCAGGGGGAGCCCTCCGCTGGGATGCCCCAGAGACTTCACCAAGCCTTCGCCATGGAGAGCAGCCCACCGCCTCTCTGCCCGCAAGGACCCGGGGGACAGCTGTCCTCTCGTGGCATCAACAAGGGCAAGGAAAGAAGAGAGCGCCGCAGCTTCCACGAGTCTGAGCCTTCGTGGGAGGGGGCTGCACACAAGCCCGCGAAGAAGCGAAAGCGCACACACTCGGGGAAGAGCCCATCCCATTACCCACGGGGCCAGCGTCTACCCGGCTTCGACCCCCCAGAGGGGCCGGGGGGCCTGCCGCCCGAGGTGAGGAGCAAGCCCAAGACTCCAGAAGGGAAAGGCAAGAGTCCCCACTTGGGAAGGAAGCCAGCGGGCCCCGCACCTGAGCTGGAGGCCGCAGCGGAGGCAGCAGTGGCTCCCGCTCCAGCTCCAGCTCTCGCTCCCGCTCCCGCGGAGGAAGACCACGAGGCAGACCCGCCCACCATGTGCTTCCAGGACTACCTCACCTATGACCAGCCTCCCGCCAGGAAGAAGAAGAAGAAGAAGAAGAAGAAGAACGAGAAGGAGGAGGAGGAGGAGAAGGAGAACAAGAAGAAGAAGAACAAGAGGAGGAAGAGCGAGAAGACGCCAGCCACCGCGCTGCAAGCAAAGAGTCTTCACAAACAGGACTCCACGGCCACAAAGGCGGAGGCAGGCAAGTCCCACAAGCCAACGCCACCCGCAGCAGCCGGGGCCCCGCTCCCAGGGGAGCCCCCTGCCCCTGCAGCCACGGGGCCTGCCTTGCCAGACCTCGGGCCGTGCCAGCCCACCGACCACCCACTTGCCGCCTTTCCATTGACCATGTCCTCCTTCCAACAGACACCAAGGGCCCTGCCCTCACCTCGCCGACACGAGGACAAAGGAGCTGGGCTCCTGGGAATCAGCCTGAGCTCCCGGAAGACGCGGCTGTTGTCTGGCTCCAAGAGGAAAAGGCAAAGAAGAATGCTCGCCTTGTTGCAGGAGTGCTTCCAGACCCTGCAAAGCAACGTCAACCTGCTCTGTAAAGCCAGAGGAGTGCCGTGTTCTCTTCCGGAACCCGTTTTGCAGAGGGAACCCGATTTGCAGAGGGATGCCCCCGAGAAGGTACCGCGCCGGGAGGAACACGGCGGAGATGGAGCGCTAGCCTCACCGTCGGAACCCGATTGGCAGAGGGATGCCCCCGTGAGGCTACCGCGCCTGGAAGAACACGGCGGAGATGGAGCGCTAGCCTCACAGTGGGAACCGGATTGGCAGAGGGATGCCCCCGAGAAGCTACCGCGCCTGGAGGAACACGGCGGAGATGGAGCGCTAGCCTCACAGTGGGAACCCGATTGGCAGAGGGATGCCCCCGAGAAGCTACCGTGCCTGGAGGAACACGGCGGAGATGGAGCGCTAGCCTCACCGTGGGAACCCGATTGGCAGTGGGATGCCCCCGAGGTGCTACCGCGCCAGGAGGAACAAGGCGGAGATGGACCTCTAGCCTCACCGTGGGAACCCGATTGGCAGAGGGATGCCCCCGAGAATCTACCGCGCCTGGAGGAACACGGCGGAGATGGAGCGCTAGCCTCGCCGTGGGAACCCGATTGGCAGAGGGATGCCCCCGAGAAGCTACCGCGCCTGGAGGAACACGAACACGGCAGAGATGGAGCGCTAGCCTCACAGTGGGAACCCGATTGGCAGTGGGATGCCCCCGAGGTGCTACCGCGCCAGGAGGAACAAGGCGGAGATGGACCTCTAGCCTCACCGTGGGAACCCGATTGGCAGAGGGATGCCCCCGAGAATCTACCGCGCCTGGAGGAACACGGCGGAGATGGAGCGCTAGCCTCGCTGTCGGAACCCGATTGGCAGAGGGATGCCCCCGAGAAGCTACCGCGCCTGGAAGAACACGGCGGAGATGGAGCGCTAGCCTCACAGTGGGAACTCGATTGGCAGTGGGATGCCCCCGAGGAGCTACCGCGCCTGGAGGAACACGGCGGAGATGGACCGCTAGCCTCACCGTGGGAACCTGATTGGCAGTGGGATGCCCCCGAGATGCTACCGCGCCTGGAGGAACACGGCGGACATGGAGCGGTAGCCTCGCAGTCGGAACCCGATTGGCAGAGGGATGCCCCCGAGAAGCTACCGCGCCTGGGAGAACACGGCGGAGATGGAGCGCTAGCCTCACCGTGGGAACTCGATTGGCAGTGGGATGCCCCCGAGATGCTACCGGGCCTGGAGAAAAACGGCGGAGATGGACCGCTAGCCTCACCATGGGAACCCGATTGGCAGTGGGATGCCCCCGAGAAGCTACCGCGCCTGGAGGAAAACGGCGGAGATGGAGCGCTAGCCTCACAGACGGATCCCTTCGGGAAGGAGCATCGCCAGCCCGCCTTGGGGACGGACACACGGGAAGAAGCCCAGTCACTGCGGGAGCCCCAAGAGCAGGGCGTGGCAGAGCAGGTCCTGCACAGCACGGCCAACCGGCCCAAGGACTCGCCCCCAAAGATGGCTCTTTTGGAAACAGCAGAAGCAGCAGCTGTCCAGGAAAACGTCCCGCGCGCCCCATCCCCCACCACACGCAGCCCCGAAGCTCCCTCGCAGCCCGCCACTGCCTGCCGAGCGCGCCGCATCCCTGCCAAGCCGCAGGTGCTCGGCAGCCACAAGAAGAAGATCGCACCGCTGATGGCCAAGTCCATCAGAGACTACAAGACCCTGTGCTCCCGACGACGGCGGTGAACCCAGGGCTTGCCCCGCAGGCACATGCACACGGCCTTTGGAAGGAGGCCGGCCAGCACAGGGAGGGAGCGGTCCTGCCACGGGACACTAGCTTCTTTGCATTCCCGAACACTTTGGGATCTGACTCCTAGAGTTTTCCTGTGTTGCACCTGTGCCCCTTCCTGGACCCATAGAGGACAAGGGTCGGCGTTAGTGTCCCTGCGTGCTGGGAATGTGGTGGACTTCTTGCATTTACTGTGTCTGTTACCTACCATTTGCTTACATTGTATTTATGAGTCTGTAACTAATTGTGCTTCGTGCCAACTGCACTGTATACTACTAACAATAATGGTCGGTCATTGCTGTCAGGAGTTCTTAGATCTCATCAAGTCAGACATTCTGTAGAGCTTTCAAACCCTCTGCGAGGGAGGAGGGAAATATACACTGCTCAACTCAATAAATGATATTTATTAAGACAACAGACTCCTGGAGTTTCTCAGTGTTGTGCCTGTGAGTCCGTGGCCCACTGTCCACAGCCTCCCGCATCAACAGTATGTGAGCATATGCATTTCTCTACTGCCATCCAGAAGGCTCTGGACAAAAGAAATGGATAGCTCTGAGGGTTCAAGTGTGGATGGACATCCATCAAATATACACAAATACTCTCTCTTTGATAAAGCAATTTCAATGATAGAATTTTTATCCTCGACATATAAACGTGTGTGTGATGTGTGTTTGTGTGTGTGCGTCCGTGTGTGCATGTGTGTGTGCCTGTGCACGTGTGGGTGCGTGTGCGTGTGCATGTGTGTGTGCCTGTGGGCGTGTGCGTGCGTGTGCGTGGGTGCGTGTGTGCGTGTGTGTGTGTGTGTGTGTGTGTGTGTGTGTGTTTAATATTGCTCACACTTGGTTATGCCATTTGAGGCCACTTTTACTCAAGGACATTTGCCTGCTTCTCTGAGTAGGGTGCATATGACAATCTCACCCTGGCCAAAGTGCTCAGTGTTTGGAGGAAAAAACCGCACATCTGAGGGTCACAGGTTTGATTCCCATCAAAGGCATGTACCTGGGTTGCATGTTTAATCCTGAGCACAATAGGGGCACGGCAAACTGGGGCGGCTTTCACCACTATCACCAATATCTTTCTCTCTCTTTTCTCTCTTGTGTTTCACCCCCCCCCCCCCACTTCCTTCCTTCCACACTCTCTAAAAATCAATTGGGGGGTGGGGGAGGGATATCAACCCGTGAGGATTAACATAAAAAGAAATAAAGAGAAATCAAACGTCAAGGAGGTACGGGTACAAATATTGGAGCCCAGGACCCAGCAAGGAAGGGAATCCTGTAGGGGACCATAGGTTAAATCTGGGAAGATCTCGGTCCTAGGAATCAACACAGAAAAGAGGCTGGCTTGCCTCAGTTTCCCTTTTTCTGTGTGGCCCAGGAGGCTGGAGGAGGGCGGGGCGGGAGGGTAGGGTGGGGGTGGGTGCCCCGGGAGGCGGGAATCTGTTTCTGAAGTTGGGTTGAGATGCTGCCCCCTGCAGGCACAGGTCAGAAACACACCTCAATCCCCTCAGGCAGGGGGCAGAAACACACCTAAATCCACTCTCCAGGAAGGTGGCTTCACCCTTCACCTCCAATTAGTTCTGATATCAAATGATTAACTGCACTGCCCCGCACAGTGAAAAACAAAAACAGCATAGTGTGACACAACGGTAATAATAAGCATTACACATCAGATATTGGAACTCTCAGACACAGTCTTTAATAGAACTATTTTAACCAATACCATTGCAATAGCATATATATTTCACAAAACTGCCCTGAGACTTTCGGGCGGTCTGAGTCGTGTCCCCTTCCCCAACGTGTACATGGCAGCCCTAACCCCGACCGTCTACTTGAGAATGGGACTGTATTTGGAGATGGGACTTTCAGGAGCCCATTTCCCTGAAATGACCCGGGTAGGTCGCGCCCTTATCCAATAGGTCTGGCGGTCCTTGTAGGAAGAGGACCTTTGGACACACAAAGAGATACCGGGGATGGTCTTCCATCCCGGAGGGACCCTGTGATGCACAACACAACAAGAAGGCGGCAGTTTGCAAGCCAAGGAGAGGAGCCTTGGCAGAAACCAAACCTGCTGACACCTGGAGCTTGGACCTCCAGTTTCCAGAACTGTGAGAACATCCATGTATGAGGTTTAAACCACTCTGTCGGCTATTTCGTTAGGCAGCGCTAGCAAGCTACTCCCACCGCTCTGTTGAAAGCCACGGAAATCTAGCTCAGAGAAATTAAAGAAGATCCAACATTTCCGATTGGGAAAGTCAATATCCTAAAGATGTTAATTCTCCTACAAATTGACCTAAGGATTCCATGGGATCGCATTCAAAGCCCAACAGGTCTTTTTCAATTAACTGAACGGTTGATTATAACTTTTATGTGAGAAATGACAGCAACCAAGATAGCTGTGAAAAGAGCTAAATCAGAGGAGGGTACACCATCCGTGTTCAGGGCTTAACCTAGAGCCACAGTAGTTAAGGTAGTTTGATGTTGGCATGTAGACAGAAAAATGTATCCATGGAACAGAATAGAGAATTCAGAAATGGGCCCGCAAATATACGGTCATTTTATTTTCCTTACACTGTAGGCTGCGTAATTCCGATTTTTAAAAAGAACAAAGTAAAAGTTGCTAAAGCCATAGCCAGTTTGGCTGAGTGGAAAGGTCCCAGGTTCGGTGATGGTCAAAGTCACTCACTATCTTGTGTGCAGGCTCCTACCCTCACCCTCGTTGGGACACCTCTCTCTGTGTCTCTCCATCTCTTTCCCGTGCTCTCTAAAAGTGAAGGGAGCCCTGGACCATTGCATTCAGTGGATAGAGCGTTGGCCTGGGTCCCCAAGGGTCCCCGGTTCATTTCGTGTCAAGGGCACATGCCGGGGTCCTGGACTTGGTCCCCAGTGTGGGGCCCGCGGGAGGCAGCCAATCAATGATTCTCGCGATGGATGTTTATCTCACTCTACCACTCCCTTCCGCCCTAAAATCAATGAAAATATAGTATGAAAAATTAAAATACGGGAAAGAGAAAAGTAAATGAAAACAATGTCCTTGGGTGAGGATGAAAAGTAATGGAAGAACGATATTTCTGACTTGACTTCATTTGGATGAAAAACACGGTGTGTGCACACACAGGGAAAAGTTGTAGAAGGATGCATGGAGAAACACTAAGGTCCGCCCCTGCTTAACACCTCCGCGGTCCTGCCGTGTGGGAATGGAGCGTGGTTATTTTACTTGCTGTGTTTGTTGCAGATTTTTTCCCCCTCAAAATTGAGTGATGACTCTGAGTAATCATGCAGTGTTAAAACGGTCAATGGGGACTTCTGAGACTATTGAAAACAATGATAATGTTCAGGAATTCTCCCAAGTCCTGTAGCCTAACACTTGGGGGGGGTGGGGGGGGGCGGGCGCGGACGGGTGTGAATCTTTCAAATCCAGAATTACAGGGGGAAATACAGACTGCTGGGTGAATAAGGTTCCGACAACGGGCAATCTGAGGGCTAAACTCCAAAAGCCTATAGAATGGTCCAAGGGACGGAATGACGTGAACCAGAAACCGACCGAGGCGGAGCGAGCGAGCGAGCAAGGAGCAGGTTCATTCCTGGACATCAAGCCGTCCTCTCTTAGTTCTTCTCTAGTCCAAGACTTCTTCTAGTCAGCGTGGAGAATGGGAAGGCCTTTTGGGTGGCAGGAATCACCAAATGAATGAAACAAACCGCTTCCTTCTCGGGCGAAGGTAAGTGCCGATCGCCACAAGCGAGTGGCCGTTGGCGGATTTGGACTAGTGGGTAGAGCGTCGGCCTGCGGACTCAGGGATCCCGGTTCGATCCCCGTCAAGGGCGTGGACCTCGCGTGCCGCCACATCCCCAGTGGGCTGTGGGGGTTGTGGCGTGTGCCAGCAGCACCTCATTCATGTTTCTCTCCCGTCAATGTCCCTCAACCATCCTTCTCCCTTTCTCTCTGCAAAAACTCAATAAACAACATAGTAACTTAAAAATCGAAAAAGAAGAAGAAGGAGAAGAGCACTGGAGTGTAGGCTCATCTGAGCCAGGCCCGACTGCTGACACGCAGGTGAGCGGAGCACAGGGTCATTCGGCGGCCAAACATTCCGCAGGAACTGATGGACCCCTGCGTCCGTCACACCCCGCTCTGCGGGCGCCCCCCTCCCCACACACACGAGGGACTATTCCTGTCCCCTACCCCCACCCACACCCCCACCCCCTAGGGCTAAGCGCTTGGAGTGCACACACATGGCTTTCTCTCTCTAAGCTCCCAAAACTTCTTCACCCTGGGCCCAAACTTCTTCCTGTTCCGTGACCCGCGTATGCAAATTAAGTTCGCCTGCCTGCGCCTCAGTTTCCAGCAACAGGAGACCGGATTCATGGAACCCACTTCACGGCTCGCTTCCCGCCATCAAGGAAGACAGGACCTCGGGGTGTCATTGGCACCTGCTTCACCCCTGGGAGGGGCCAATCTCCGTCCCCGCGTGGTCCTGGCCACGCCTCCCTCGCCCCACCCACCACGCGAGAGCTTCAAGACAGGACTGCTGGGCCTCGGCGGGATCATTCCGCTGCAGACTGAGCAGAGACACGGTCGCCAGTGCGAGCGCGAGCGCGTGCCGATCAATCAGCAGCCTTGGCCGAGACTGGGTGCGAGAAGCTGGTTCTAGGGTAAGGAGGCCCTGGCAGGAATTTGGCGGGAAGGAGCGGCATTGCGGGGCCTCTCCCACCCCGACCCCCCGAAGCCCCACCGCCCAAACCCTGACCTTCACACCCCTCTCCCCGTGTGTTTCGTCAACTAGGAGAGCAGGTGGAGCAGCCTTGTGGTGGCAGAAGCCCATTCCTTTCAGAGGCGGCAGGTGCACCTTGGCTGTCTGGAGCCCATCACCGGGACCCCGCACCGCAGGAGACAGGGCCTGTGAGTCAGAGAGGGGAGCGCCCGCCTTCCTTCCAAAAGGACAGCCCCCCGCCCCCGCTGGGGGCCAACGGCCAGGGGGAGCCCTCCGCTGGGATGCCCCAGATACTTCACCAAGCCTTCGCCATGGAGAGCAGCCCACCGCCTCTCTGCCCGCAAGGACCCGGGGGACAGCTGTCCTCTCGTGGCATCAACAAGGGCAAGGAAAGAAGAGAGCGCCGCAGCTTCCACGAGTCTGAGCCTTCGTGGGAGGGGGCTGCACACAAGTCCGCGAAGAAGCGAAAGCGCACACACTCGGGGAAGAGCCCATCCCATTACCCACGGGGCCAGCGTCTACCCGGCTTCGACCCCCCAGAGGGGCCGGGGGGCCTGCCGCCCGAGGTGAGGAGCAAGCCCAAGACTCCAGAAGGGAAAGGCAAGAGTCCCCACTTGGGAAGGAAGCCAGCGGGCCCCGCACCTGAGCTGGAGGCCGCAGCGGAGGCAGCAGCGGCTCCCGCTCCAGCTCCAGCTCTCGCTCCCGCCCCCGCGGAGGAAGACCACGAGGCAGACCCGCCCACCATGTGCTTCGAGGACTACCTCACCTATGACCAGCCTCCCGCCAGGAAGAAGAAGAAGAAGAAGAAGAAGAACGAGAAGAAGGAGGAGGAGGAGAAGGAGAACAAGAAGAAGAAGAACAAGAAGAAGAAGAACAAGAGGAGGAAGAGCGAGAAGACGCCAGCCACCGCGCTGCAAGCAAAGAGTCTTCACAAACAGGACTCCACGGCCACAAAGGCGGAGGCAGGCAAGTCCCACAAGCCAACGCCACCCGCAGCAGCCGGGGCCCCGCTCCCAGGGGAGCCGCCTGCCCCTGCAGCCGCGGGTCCTGCCTTGCCAGACCTCGGGCCGTGCCAGCCCACCGACCACCCACTTGCCGCCTTTCCATTGACCATGTCCTCCTTCCAACAGACACCAAGGGCCCTGCCCTCACCTCGCCGACACGAGGACAAGGGAGCTGGGCTCCTGGGAATCAGCCTGAGCTCCCGGAAGACGCGGCTGTTGTCTGGCTCCAAGAGGGAAAGGCAAAGAAGAATGCTCGCCTTGTTGCAGGAGTGCTTCCAGACCCTGCAAAGCAACGTCAACCTGCTCTGTAAAGCCAGAGGAGTGCCGTGTTCTCTTCCGGAACCCGTTTTGCAGAGGGAACCCGATTTGCGGAGGGATGCCCCCGAGAAGCTACCGCGCCGGGAGGAACACGGCAGAGATGGAGCGCTAGCCTCACCGTCGGAACCCGATTGGCAGAGGGATGCCCCCGTGAGGCTACCGCGCCTGGAAGAACACGGCGGAGATGGAGCGCTAGCCTCACAGTGGGAACCGGATTGGCAGAGGGATGCCCCCGAGAAGCTAACGTGCCTGGAGGAACACGGCGGAGATGGAGCGCTAGCCTCACAGTGGGAACCCGATTGGCAGAGGGATGCCCCCGAGAAGCTACCGTGCCTGGAGGAACACGGCGGAGATGGAGCGCTAGCCTCACCGTGGGAACCCGATTGGCAGTGGGATGCCCCCGAGGTGCTACCGCGCCAGGAGGAACACGGCGGAGATGGACCTCTAGCCTCACCGTGGGAACCCGATTGGCAGAGGGATGCCCCCGAGAATCTATCGCGCCTGGAGGAACACGGCGGAGATGGAGCGCTAGCCTCACTGTCGGAACCCGATTGGCAGAGGGATGCCCCCGAGAAGCTACCGCGCCTGGAGGTACACGAACACGGCAGAGATGGAGCGCTAGCCTCACAGTGGGAACCCGATTGGCAGAGAAATGCCCCCGAGAAGCTACCGTGCCTGGAGGAACACGGCGGAGATGGAGCGCTAGCCTCACCGTGGGAACCCGATTGGCAGTGGGATGCCCCCGAGGTGCTACCGCGCCAGGAGGAACACGGCGGAGATGGACCTCTAGCCTCACCGTGGGAACCCGATTGGCAGAGGGATGCCCCCGAGAATCTATCGCGCCTGGAGGAACACGGCGGAGATGGAGCGCTAGCCTCACTGTCGGAACCCGATTGGCAGAGGGATGCCCCCGAGAAGCTACCGCGCCTGGAGGTACACGAACACGGCAGAGATGGAGCGCTAGCCTCACAGTGGGAACCCGATTGGCAGAGAAATGCCCCCGAGAAGCTACCGTGCCTGGAGGAACACGGCGGAGATGGAGCGCTAGCCTCACCGTGGGAACCCGATTGGCAGTGGGATGCCCCCGAGGTGCTACCGTGCCAGGAGGAACACGGCGGAGATGGACCTCTAGCCTCACCGTGGGAACCCGATTGGCAGTGGGATGCCCCTGAGAAGCTACCGCGCCTGGAGGAACACGACGGAGATGGAGCGGTAGCCTCGCAGTCGGAACCCGATTGGCAGAGGGATGCCCCCGAGAAGCTACCGCGCCTGGGAGAACACGGCGGAGATGGAGCGCTAGCCTCACCGTGGGAACTCGATTGGCAGTGGGATGCCCCCGAGGAGCTACCGCGCCTGGAGGAAAACGGCGGAGATGGACCGCTAGCCTCACCGTGGGAACCCGATTGGCAGTGGGATGCCCCCGAGAAGCTACCGCGCCTGGAGGAACACGGCGGAGATGGAGCGCTAGCCTCACAGACGGATCCCTTCGGGAAGGAGCATCGCCAGCCCGCCTTGGGGACGGACACGCGGGAAGAAGCCCAGTCACTGCGGGAGCCACAAGAGCAGGGCGTGGCAGAGCAGGTCCTGCACAGCACGGCCAACCGGCCCAAGGACTGGCCCCCAAAGATGGCTCTTTTGGAAACAGCAGAAGCAGCAGCTGTCCAGGAAAACGTCCCGCGCGCCCCATCCCCCACCACACGCAGCCCCGAAGCTCCCTCGCAGCCCGCCACTGCCTGCCGAGCGCGCCGCATCCCTGCCAAGCCGCAGGTGCTCGGCAGCCACAAGAAGAAGATCGCACCGCTGATGGCCAAGTCCATCAGAGACTACAAGACCCTGTGCTCCCGACGACGGCGGTGAACCCAGGGCTTGCCCCGCACGCACATGCACAAGGCCTTTGGAAGGAGGCCGGCCAGCACAGGGAGGGAGCGGTCCTGCCACGGGACACTAGCTTCTTTGCATTCCCGAACACTTTGGGATCTGACTCCTATAGTTTTCCTGTGTTGCACCTGTGCCCCTTCCTGGACCCATAGAGGACAAGGGTCGGCGTTAGTGTCCCTGCGTGCTGGGAATGTGGTGGACTTCTTGCATTTACTGTGTCTGTTACCTACCATTTGCTTACATTGTATTTATGAGTCTGTAACTAATTGTGCTTCGTGCCAACTGCACTGTATACTACTAACAATAATGGTCGGTCATTGCTGTCAGGAGTTCTTAGATCTCATCAAGTCAGACATTCTGTAGAGCTTTCAAACCCTCTGCGAGGGAGGAGGGAAATATACACTGCTCAACTCAATAAATGATATTTATTAAGACGACAGACTCCTGGAGTTTCTCAGTGTTGTGCCTGTGAGTCCGTGGCCCACTGTCCACAGCCTCCCCCATCCACAGTATGTGAGCATATGCATTTCTATACTGCCATCCAGAAGGCTCTGGACAAAAGAAATGGATAGCTCTGAGGGTTCAAGTGTGGATGGACATCCATCAAATATACACAAATACTCTCTCTTTGATAAAGCAATTTCAATGATAGAGGTTTTATCCTCGACATATAAACGTGTGTGTGATGTGTGTTAGTGTGTGTGATGTGTGTTTGTGTGCGTGCGTGTGTGCGTGTGTGTGTGTGTGCCTGTGCGCGTGTGCGTGTGTGTGTGTTTGTGTGTGTGTTTAATACTGCTCACACTTGGTTATGCCATTTGAGGCCACTTTTACTCGAGGACATTTGCCTGCTTCTCTGAGTAGGGTGCATATGACAATCTCACCCTGGCCAAAGTGCTCAGTGTTTGGAGAAAAAACCCGCACATCTGAGGGTCACAGGTTTGATTCCCATCAAAGGCATGTACCTGGGTTGCATGTTTAATCCTGAGCACAATAGGGGCATGGCAAACGGGGACGGCTTTCACCACTATCACCAATATCTTTCTCTCTCTTTACTCTCTTGTGTTTCAACCCCCCCCCCCTACTTCCTTCCTTCCATTCTCTAAAAATCAATTGGGGGGTGGGGGATATCAACCCGTGAGGATTAACATAAAAAGAAATAAAGAGAAATCAAACGTCAAGGAGGTACGGGTACAAATATTGGAGCCCAGGACCCAGCAAGGAAGGGAATCCTGTAGGGGACCATAGGTTAAATCTGGGAAGATCTTGGTCCTACGAATCAACACAGGAAAGAGGCTGGCTTGCCTCAGTTTCCCCTTCTCTGTGTGGCCCAGGAGGCTGGAGGAGGGCGGGGCGGGAGGGTGGGGTGGGGGTGGGGGAATCTGTTTCTGAAGTTGGGTTGAGATGCTGCCCCCTGCAGGCACAGGTCAGAAACACACCTCAATCCCCTCAGGCAGGGGGCAGAAACACACCTAAATCCACTCTCCAGGAAGGTGGCTTCACCCTTCACCTCCAATTAGTTCTGATATCAAATGATTAACTGCACTGCCCCGCACAGTGAAAAACAAAAACAGCATAGTGTGGCACAACGGTAATAATAAGCATTACACATCAGATATTGGAACTCTCAGACACAGTCTTTAATAGAACTATTTTAACCAATACCATTGCAATAGCATATATATTTCACAAAACTGCCCTGAGACTTTCGGGCGGTCTGAGTCGTGTCCCCTTCCCCAACGTGTACATGGCAGCCCTAACCCCGGCCGACTACTTGAGAATGGGACTGTGTCTGGAGATGGGACTTTCAGGAGCCCATTTCCCTGAAATGACCCGGGTAGGTCGCGCCCTTATCCAATAGGTCTGGCGGTCCTTGTAGGAAGAGGACCTTTGGACACACAAAGAGATACCGGGGATGGTCTTCCATCCCGGAGGGACCCTGTGATGCACAACACAACAAGAAGGCGGCAGTTTGCAAGCCAAGGAGAGGAGCCTTGGCAGAAACCAAACCTGCTGACACCTGGAGCTTGGACCTCCAGTTTCCAGAACTGTGAGAACATCCATGTATGAGGTTTAAACCACTCTGTCGGCTATTTCGTTAGGCAGCGCTAGCAAGCTACTCCCACCGCTCTGTTGAAAGCCACGGAAATCTAGCTCAGAGAAATTAAAGAAGATCCAACATTTCCGATTGGGAAAGTCAATATCCTAAAGATGTTAATTCTCCTACAAATTGACCTAAGGATTCCATGGGATCGCATTCAAAGCCCAACAGGTCTTTTTCAATTAACTGAACGGTTGATTATAACTTTTATGTGAGAAATGACAGCAACCAAGATAGCTGTGAAAAGAGCTAAATCAGAGGAGGGTACACCATCCGTGTTCAGGGCTTAACCTAGAGCCACAGTAGTTAAGGTAGTTTGATGTTGGCATGTAGACAGAAAAATGTATCCATGGAACAGAATAGAGAATTCAGAAATGGGCCCGCAAATATACGGTCATTTTATTTTCCTTACACTGTAGGCTGCGTAATTCCGATTTTTAAAAAGAACAGAGTAAAAGTTGCTAAAGCCATAGCCAGTTTGGCTGAGTGGAAAGGTCCCAGGTTCGGTGATGGTCAAAGTCACTCACTATCTTGTGTGCAGGCTCCTACCCTCACCCTCGTTGGGACACCTCTCTCTGTGTCTCTCCATCTCTTTCCCGTGCTCTCTAAAAGTGAAGGGAGCCCTGGACCATTGCATTCAGTGGATAGAGCGTTGGCCTGGGTCCCCAAGGGTCCCCGGTTCATTTCGTGTCAAGGGCACATGCCGGGGTCCTGGACTTGGTCCCCAGTGTGGGGCCCGCGGGAGGCAGCCAATCAATGATTCTCGCGATGGATGTTTATCTCACTCTACCACTCCCTTCCGCCCTAAAATCAATGAAAATATAGTATGAAAAATTAAAATACGGGAAAGAGAAAAGTAAATGAAAACAATGTCCTTGGGTGAGGATGAAAAGTAATGGAAGAACGATATTTCTGACTTGACTTCATTTGGATGAAAAACACGGTGTGTGCACACACAGGGAAAAGTTGTAGAAGGATGCATGGAGAAACACTAAGGTCCGCCCCTGCTTAACACCTCCGCGGTCCTGCCGTGTGGGAATGGAGCGTGGTTATTTTACTTGCTGTGTTTGTTGCAGATTTTTTCCCCCTCAAAATTGAGTGATGACTCTGAGTAATCATGCAGTGTTAAAACGGTCAATGGGGACTTCTGAGACTATTGAAAACAATGATAATGTTCAGGAATTCTCCCAAGTCCTGTAGCCTAACACTTGGGGGGGGTGGGGGGGGGCGGGCGCGGACGGGTGTGAATCTTTCAAATCCAGAATTACAGGGGGAAATACAGACTGCTGGGTGAATAAGGTTCCGACAACGGGCAATCTGAGGGCTAAACTCCAAAAGCCTATAGAATGGTCCAAGGGACGGAATGACGTGAACCAGAAACCGACCGAGGCGGAGCGAGCGAGCGAGCAAGGAGCAGGTTCATTCCTGGACATCAAGCCGTCCTCTCTTAGTTCTTCTCTAGTCCAAGACTTCTTCTAGTCAGCGTGGAGAATGGGAAGGCCTTTTGGGTGGCAGGAATCACCAAATGAATGAAACAAACCGCTTCCTTCTCGGGCGAAGGTAAGTGCCGATCGCCACAAGCGAGTGGCCGTTGGCGGATTTGGACTAGTGGGTAGAGCGTCGGCCTGCGGACTCAGGGATCCCGGTTCGATCCCCGTCAAGGGCGTGGACCTCGCGTGCCGCCACATCCCCAGTGGGCTGTGGGGGTTGTGGCGTGTGCCAGCAGCACCTCATTCATGTTTCTCTCCCGTCAATGTCCCTCAACCATCCTTCTCCCTTTCTCTCTGCAAAAACTCAATAAACAACATAGTAACTTAAAAATCGAAAAAGAAGAAGAAGGAGAAGAGCACTGGAGTGTAGGCTCATCTGAGCCAGGCCCGACTGCTGACACGCAGGTGAGCGGAGCACAGGGTCATTCGGCGGCCAAACATTCCGCAGGAACTGATGGACCCCTGCGTCCGTCACACCCCGCTCTGCGGGCGCCCCCCTCCCCACACACACGAGGGACTATTCCTGTCCCCTACCCCCACCCACACCCCCACCCCCTAGGGCTAAGCGCTTGGAGTGCACACACATGGCTTTCTCTCTCTAAGCTCCCAAAACTTCTTCACCCTGGGCCCAAACTTCTTCCTGTTCCGTGACCCGCGTATGCAAATTAAGTTCGCCTGCCTGCGCCTCAGTTTCCAGCAACAGGAGACCGGATTCATGGAACCCACTTCACGGCTCGCTTCCCGCCATCAAGGAAGACAGGACCTCAGGGTGTCATTGGCACCTGCTTCACCCCTGGGAGGGGCCAATCTCCGTCCCCGCGGGGTCCTGGCCACGCCTCCCTCGCCCCACCCACCACGCGAGAGCTTCAAGACAGGACTGCTGGGCCTTGGCGGGATCATTCCGCTGCAGACTGAGCAGAGACACGGTCGCCAGTGCGAGCGCGAGCGCGTGCCGATCAATCAGCAGCCTTGGCCGAGACTGGGTGCGAGAAGCTGGTTCTAGGGTAAGGAGGCCCTGGCAGGAATTTGGCGGGAAGGAGCGGCATTGCGGGGCCTCTCCCACCCCGACCCCCCGAAGCCCCACCGCCCAAACCCTGACCTTCACACCCCTCTCCCCCTGTGTTTCGTCAACTAGGAGAGCAGGTGGAGCAGCCTTGTGGTGGCAGAAGCCCATTCCTTTCAGAGGCGGCAGGTGCACCTTGGCTGTCTGGAGCCCATCACCGGGACCCCGCACCGCAGGAGACAGGGGCTGTGAGTCAGAGAGGGGAGCGCCCGCCTTCCTTCCAAAAGGACAGCTCTCCCCCCCCGCTGGGGGCCAACGGCCAGGGGGAGCCCTCCGCTGGGATGCCCCAGAGACTTCACCAAGCCTTCGCCATGGAGAGCAGCCCACCGCCTCTCTGCCCGCAAGGACCCGGGGGACAGCTGTCCTCTCGTGGCATCAACAAGGGCAAGGAAAGAAGAGAGCGCCGCAGCTTCCACGAGTCTGAGCCTTCGTGGGAGGGGGCTGCACACAAGCCCGCGAAGAAGCGAAAGCGCACACACTCGGGGAAGAGCCCATCCCATTACCCACGGGGCCAGCGTCTACCCGGCTTCGACCCCCCAGAGGGGCCGGGGGGCCTGCCGCCCGAGGTGAGGAGCAAGCCCAAGACTCCAGAAGGGAAAGGCAAGAGTCCCCACTTGGGAAGGAAGCCAGCGGGCCCCGCACCTGAGCTGGAGGCCGCAGCGGAGGCAGCAGCGGCTCCCGCTCCAGCTCCAGCTCTCGCTCCCGCTCCCGCGGAGGAAGACCACGAGGCAGACCCGCCCACCATGTGCTTCGAGGACTACCTCACCTATGACCAGCCTCCCGCCGGGAAGAAGAAGAAGAAGAAGAAGAAGAACGAGAAGAAGGAGGAGGAGGAGGAGGAGAAGGAGAACAAGAAGAAGAAGAACAAGAAGAAGAAGAACAAGAGGAGGAAGAGCGAGAAGACGCCAGCCACCGCGCTGCAAGCAAAGAGTCTTCACAAACAGGACTCCACGGCCACAAAGGCGGAGGCAGGCAAGTCCCACAAGCCAACGCCACCCGCAGCAGCCGGGGCCCCGCTCCCAGGGGAGCCCCCTGCCCCTGCAGCCACGGGGCCTGCCTTGCCAGACCTCGGGCCGTGCCAGCCCACCGACCACCCACTTGCCGCCTTTCCATTGACCATGTCCTCCTTCCAACAGACACCAAGGGCCCTGCCCTCACCTCGCCGACACGAGGACAAGGGAGCTGGGCTCCGGGGAATCAGCCTGAGCTCCCGGAAGACGCGGCTGTTGTCTGGCTCCAAGAGGGAACGGCAAAGAAGAATGCTCGCCTTGTTGCAGGAGTGCTTCCAGACCCTGCAAAGCAACGTCAACCTGCTCTGTAAAGCCAGAGGAGTGCCGTGTTCTCTTCCGGAACCCGTTTTGCAGAGGGAACCCGATTTGCAGAGGGATGCCCCCGAGAAGGTACCGCGCCGGGAGGAACACGGCGGAGATGGAGCGCTAGCCTCACCGTCGGAACCCGATTGGCAGAGGGATGCCCCCGTGAGGCTACCGCGCCTGGAAGAACACGGCGGAGATGGAGCGCTAGCCTCACAGTGGGAACCGGATTGGCAGAGGGATGCCCCCGAGAAGCTACCGCGCCTGGAGGAACACGGCGGAGATGGAGCGCTAGCCTCACAGTGGGAACCCGATTGGCAGAGGGATGCCCCCGAGAAGCTACCGTGCCTGGAGGAACACGGCGGAGATGGAGCGCTAGCCTCACCGTGGGAACCCGATTGGCAGTGGGATGCCCCCGAGGTGCTACCGCGCCAGGAGGAACAAGGCGGAGATGGACCTCTAGCCTCACCGTGGGAACCCGATTGGCAGAGGGATGCCCCCGAGAATCTACCGCGCCTGGAGGAACACGGCGGAGATGGAGCGCTAGCCTCGCTGTCGGAACCCGATTGGCAGAGGGATGCCCCCGAGAAGCTACCGCGCCTGGAAGAACACGGCGGAGATGGAGCGCTAGCCTCACAGTGGGAACTCGATTGGCAGTGGGATGCCCCCGAGGAGCTACCGCGCCTGGAGGAACACGGCGGAGATGGACCGCTAGCCTCACCGTGGGAACCTGATTGGCAGTGGGATGCCCCCGAGATGCTACCGCGCCTGGAGGAACACGGCGGACATGGAGCGGTAGCCTCGCAGTCGGAACCCGATTGGCAGAGGGATGCCCCCGAGAAGCTACCGCGCCTGGGAGAACACGGCGGAGATGGAGCGCTAGCCTCACCGTGGGAACTCGATTGGCAGTGGGATGCCCCCGAGATGCTACCGGGCCTGGAGAAAAACGGCGGAGATGGACCGCTAGCCTCACCGTGGGAACCCGATTGGCAGTGGGATGCCCCCGAGAAGCTACCGCGCCTGGAGGAAAACGGCGGAGATGGAGCGCTAGCCTCACAGACGGATCCCTTCGGGAAGGAGCATCGCCAGCCCGCCTTGGGGACGGACACGCGGGAAGAAGCCCAGTCACTGCGGGAGCCCCAAGAGCAGGGCGTGGCAGAGCAGGTCCTGCACAGCACGGCCAACCGGCCCAAGGACTCGCCCCCAAAGATGGCTCTTTTGGAAACAGCAGAAGCAGCAGCTGTCCAGGAAAACGTCCCGCGCGCCCCATCCCCCACCACACGCAGCCCCGAAGCTCCCTCGCAGCCCGCCACTGCCTGCCGAGCGCGCCGCATCCCTGCCAAGCCGCAGGTGCTCGGCAGCCACAAGAAGAAGATCGCACCGCTGATGGCCAAGTCCATCAGAGACTACTAGACCCTGTGCTCCCGACGACGGCGGTGAACCCAGGGCTTGCCCCGCACGCACATGCACACGGCCTTTGGAAGGAGGCCGGCCAGCACAGGGAGGGAGCGGTCCTGCCACGGGACACTAGCTTCTTTGCATTCCCGAACACTTTGGGATCTGACTCCTAGAGTTTTCCTGTGTTGCACCTGTGCCCCTTCCTGGACCCATAGAGGACAAGGGTCGGCGTTAGTGTCCCTGCGTGCTGGGAATGTGGTGGACTTCTTGCATTTACTGTGTCTGTTACCTACCATTTGCTTACATTGTATTTATGAGTCTGTAACTAATTGTGCTTCGTGCCAACTGCACTGTATACTACTAACAATAATGGTCGGTCATTGCTGTCAGGAGTTCTTAGATCTCATCAAGTCAGACATTCTGTAGAGCTTTCAAACCCTCTGCGAGGGAGGAGGGAAATATACACTGCTCAACTCAATAAATGATATTTATTAAGACAACAGACTCCTGGAGTTTCTCAGTGTTGTGCCTGTGAGTCCGTGGCCCACTGTCCACAGCCTCCCGCATCAACAGCATGTGAGCATATGCATTTCTCTACTGCCATCCAGAAGGCTCTGGACAAAAGAAATGGATAGCTCTGAGGGTTCAAGTGTGGATGGACATCCATCAAATATACACAAATACTCTCTCTTTGATAAAGCAATTTCAATGATAGAATTTTTATCCTCGACATATAAACGTGTGTGTGATGTGTGTTTGTGTGTGTGCGTCCGTGTGTGCATGTGTGTGTGCCTGTGCACGTGTGGGTGCGTGTGCGTGTGCATGTGTGTGTGCCTGTGGGCGTGTGCGTGCGTGTGCGTGGGTGCGTGTGTGTGTGTGTGTGTGTGTGTGTGTGTGTGTGTGTGTGTTTAATATTGCTCACACTTGGTTATGCCATTTGAGGCCACTTTTACTCAAGGACATTTGCCTGCTTCTCTGAGTAGGGTGCATATGACAATCTCACCCTGGCCAAAGTGCTCAGTGTTTGGAGGAAAAAACCGCACATCTGAGGGTCACAGGTTTGATTCCCATCAAAGGCATGTACCTGGGTTGCATGTTTAATCCTGAGCACAATAGGGGCACGGCAAACTGGGGCGGCTTTCACCACTATCACCAATATCTTTCTCTCTCTTTTCTCTCTTGTGTTTCACCCCCCCCCCCACTTCCTTCCTTCCACACTCTCTAAAAATCAATTGGGGGGTGGGGGAGGGATATCAACCCGTGAGGATTAACATAAAAAGAAATAAAGAGAAATCAAACGTCAAGGAGGTACGGGTACAAATATTGGAGCCCAGGACCCAGCAAGGAAGGGAATCCTGTAGGGGACCATAGGTTAAATCTGGGAAGATCTCGGTCCTAGGAATCAACACAGAAAAGAGGCTGGCTTGCCTCAGTTTCCCTTTTTCTGTGTGGCCCAGGAGGCTGGAGGAGGGCGGGGCGGGAGGGTAGGGTGGGGGTGGGTGCCCCGGGAGGCGGGAATCTGTTTCTGAAGTTGGGTTGAGATGCTGCCCCCTGCAGGCACAGGTCAGAAACACACCTCAATCCCCTCAGGCAGGGGGCAGAAACACACCTAAATCCACTCTCCAGGAAGGTGGCTTCACCCTTCACCTCCAATTAGTTCTGATATCAAATGATTAACTGCACTGCCCCGCACAGTGAAAAACAAAAACAGCATAGTGTGACACAACGGTAATAATAAGCATTACACATCAGATATTGGAACTCTCAGACACAGTCTTTAATAGAACTATTTTAACCAATACCATTGCAATAGCATATATATTTCACAAAACTGCCCTGAGACTTTCGGGCGGTCTGAGTCGTGTCCCCTTCCCCAACGTGTACATGGCAGCCCTAACCCCGACCGTCTACTTGAGAATGGGACTGTATTTGGAGATGGGACTTTCAGGAGCCCATTTCCCTGAAATGACCCGGGTAGGTCGCGCCCTTATCCAATAGGTCTGGCGGTCCTTGTAGGAAGAGGACCTTTGGACACACAAAGAGATACCGGGGATGGTCTTCCATCCCGGAGGGACCCTGTGATGCACAACACAACAAGAAGGCGGCAGTTTGCAAGCCAAGGAGAGGAGCCTTGGCAGAAACCAAACCTGCTGACACCTGGAGCTTGGACCTCCAGTTTCCAGAACTGTGAGAACATCCATGTATGAGGTTTAAACCACTCTGTCGGCTATTTCGTTAGGCAGCGCTAGCAAGCTACTCCCACCGCTCTGTTGAAAGCCACGGAAATCTAGCTCAGAGAAATTAAAGAAGATCCAACATTTCCGATTGGGAAAGTCAATATCCTAAAGATGTTAATTCTCCTACAAATTGACCTAAGGATTCCATGGGATCGCATTCAAAGCCCAACAGGTCTTTTTCAATTAACTGAACGGTTGATTATAACTTTTATGTGAGAAATGACAGCAACCAAGATAGCTGTGAAAAGAGCTAAATCAGAGGAGGGTACACCATCCGTGTTCAGGGCTTAACCTAGAGCCACAGTAGTTAAGGTAGTTTGATGTTGGCATGTAGACAGAAAAATGTATCCATGGAACAGAATAGAGAATTCAGAAATGGGCCCGCAAATATACGGTCATTTTATTTTCCTTACACTGTAGGCTGCGTAATTCCGATTTTTAAAAAGAACAAAGTAAAAGTTGCTAAAGCCATAGCCAGTTTGGCTGAGTGGAAAGGTCCCAGGTTCGGTGATGGTCAAAGTCACTCACTATCTTGTGTGCAGGCTCCTACCCTCACCCTCGTTGGGACACCTCTCTCTGTGTCTCTCCATCTCTTTCCCGTGCTCTCTAAAAGTGAAGGGAGCCCTGGACCATTGCATTCAGTGGATAGAGCGTTGGCCTGGGTCCCCAAGGGTCCCCGGTTCATTTCGTGTCAAGGGCACATGCCGGGGTCCTGGACTTGGTCCCCAGTGTGGGGCCCGCGGGAGGCAGCCAATCAATGATTCTCGCGATGGATGTTTATCTCACTCTACCACTCCCTTCCGCCCTAAAATCAATGAAAATATAGTATGAAAAATTAAAATACGGGAAAGAGAAAAGTAAATGAAAACAATGTCCTTGGGTGAGGATGAAAAGTAATGGAAGAACGATATTTCTGACTTGACTTCATTTGGATGAAAAACACGGTGTGTGCACACACAGGGAAAAGTTGTAGAAGGATGCATGGAGAAACACTAAGGTCCGCCCCTGCTTAACACCTCCGCGGTCCTGCCGTGTGGGAATGGAGCGTGGTTATTTTACTTGCTGTGTTTGTTGCAGATTTTTTCCCCCTCAAAATTGAGTGATGACTCTGAGTAATCATGCAGTGTTAAAACGGTCAATGGGGACTTCTGAGACTATTGAAAACAATGATAATGTTCAGGAATTCTCCCAAGTCCTGTAGCCTAACACTTGGGGGGGGTGGGGGGGGGGCGGGCGCGGACGGGTGTGAATCTTTCAAATCCAGAATTACAGGGGGAAATACAGACTGCTGGGTGAATAAGGTTCCGACAACGGGCAATCTGAGGGCTAAACTCCAAAAGCCTATAGAATGGTCCAAGGGACGGAATGACGTGAACCAGAAACCGACCGAGGCGGAGCGAGCGAGCGAGCAAGGAGCAGGTTCATTCCTGGACATCAAGCCGTCCTCTCTTAGTTCTTCTCTAGTCCAAGACTTCTTCTAGTCAGCGTGGAGAATGGGAAGGCCTTTTGGGTGGCAGGAATCACCAAATGAATGAAACAAACCGCTTCCTTCTCGGGCGAAGGTAAGTGCCGATCGCCACAAGCGAGTGGCCGTTGGCGGATTTGGACTAGTGGGTAGAGCGTCGGCCTGCGGACTCAGGGATCCCGGTTCGATCCCCGTCAAGGGCGTGGACCTCGCGTGCCGCCACATCCCCAGTGGGCTGTGGGGGTTGTGGCGTGTGCCAGCAGCACCTCATTCATGTTTCTCTCCCGTCAATGTCCCTCAACCATCCTTCTCCCTTTCTCTCTGCAAAAACTCAATAAACAACATAGTAACTTAAAAATCGAAAAAGAAGAAGAAGGAGAAGAGCACTGGAGTGTAGGCTCATCTGAGCCAGGCCCGACTGCTGACACGCAGGTGAGCGGAGCACAGGGTCATTCGGCGGCCAAACATTCCGCAGGAACTGATGGACCCCTGCGTCCGTCACACCCCGCTCTGCGGGCGCCCCCCTCCCCACACACACGAGGGACTATTCCTGTCCCCTACCCCCACCCACACCCCCACCCCCTAGGGCTAAGCGCTTGGAGTGCACACACATGGCTTTCTCTCTCTAAGCTCCCAAAACTTCTTCACCCTGGGCCCAAACTTCTTCCTGTTCCGTGACCCGCGTATGCAAATTAAGTTCGCCTGCCTGCGCCTCAGTTTCCAGCAACAGGAGACCGGATTCATGGAACCCACTTCACGGCTCGCTTCCCGCCATCAAGGAAGACAGGACCTCGGGGTGTCATTGGCACCTGCTTCACCCCTGGGAGGGGCCAATCTCCGTCCCCGCGTGGTCCTGGCCACGCCTCCCTCGCCCCACCCACCACGCGAGAGCTTCAAGACAGGACTGCTGGGCCTCGGCGGGATCATTCCGCTGCAGACTGAGCAGAGACACGGTCGCCAGTGCGAGCGCGAGCGCGTGCCGATCAATCAGCAGCCTTGGCCGAGACTGGGTGCGAGAAGCTGGTTCTAGGGTAAGGAGGCCCTGGCAGGAATTTGGCGGGAAGGAGCGGCATTGCGGGGCCTCTCCCACCCCGACCCCCCGAAGCCCCACCGCCCAAACCCTGACCTTCACACCCCTCTCCCCCTGTGTTTCGTCAACTAGGAGAGCAGGTGGAGCAGCCTTGTGGTGGCAGAAGCCCATTCCTTTCAGAGGCGGCAGGTGCACCTTGGCTGTCTGGAGCCCATCACCGGGACCCCGCACCGCAGGAGACAGGGGCTGTGAGTCAGAGAGGGGAGCGCCCGCCTTCCTTCCAAAAGGACAGCCCCCCCCCCCCGCTGGGGGCCAACGGCCAGGGGGAGCCCTCCGCTGGGATGCCCCAGAGACTTCACCAAGCCTTCGCCATGGAGAGCAGCCCACCGCCTCTCTGCCCGCAAGGACCCGGGGGACAGCTGTCCTCTCGTGGCATCAACAAGGGCAAGGAAAGAAGAGAGCGCCGCAGCTTCCACGAGTCTGAGCCTTCGTGGGAGGGGGCTGCACACAAGCCCGCGAAGAAGCGAAAGCGCACACACTCGGGGAAGAGCCCATCCCATTACCCACGGGGCCAGCGTCTACCCGGCTTCGACCCCCCAGAGGGGCCGGGGGGCCTGCCGCCCGAGGTGAGGAGCAAGCCCAAGACTCCAGAAGGGAAAGGCAAGAGTCCCCACTTGGGAAGGAAGCCAGCGGGCCCCGCACCTGAGCTGGAGGCCGCAGCGGAGGCAGCAGTGGCTCCCGCTCCAGCTCCAGCTCTCGCTCCCGCTCCCGCGGAGGAAGACCACGAGGCAGACCCGCCCACCATGTGCTTCCAGGACTACCTCACCTATGACCAGCCTCCCGCCAGGAAGAAGAAGAAGAAGAAGAAGAACGAGAAGGAGGAGGAGGAGGAGAAGGAGAACAAGAAGAAGAAGAACAAGAGGAGGAAGAGCGAGAAGACGCCAGCCACCGCGCTGCAAGCAAAGAGTCTTCACAAACAGGACTCCACGGCCACAAAGGCGGAGGCAGGCAAGTCCCACAAGCCAACGCCACCCGCAGCAGCCGGGGCCCCGCTCCCAGGGGAGCCCCCTGCCCCTGCAGCCACGGGGCCTGCCTTGCCAGACCTCGGGCCGTGCCAGCCCACCGACCACCCACTTGCCGCCTTTCCATTGACCATGTCCTCCTTCCAACAGACACCAAGGGCCCTGCCCTCACCTCGCCGACACGAGGACAAAGGAGCTGGGCTCCTGGGAATCAGCCTGAGCTCCCGGAAGACGCGGCTGTTGTCTGGCTCCAAGAGGAAAAGGCAAAGAAGAATGCTCGCCTTGTTGCAGGAGTGCTTCCAGACCCTGCAAAGCAACGTCAACCTGCTCTGTAAAGCCAGAGGAGTGCCGTGTTCTCTTCCGGAACCCGTTTTGCAGAGGGAACCCGATTTGCAGAGGGATGCCCCCGAGAAGGTACCGCGCCGGGAGGAACACGGCGGAGATGGAGCGCTAGCCTCACCGTCGGAACCCGATTGGCAGAGGGATGCCCCCGTGAGGCTACCGCGCCTGGAGGAACACGGCGGAGATGGAGCGCTAGCCTCACCGTGGGAACCGGATTGGCAGAGGGATGCCCCCGAGAAGCTACCGTGCCTGGAGGAACACGGCGGAGATGGAGCGCTAGCCTCACCGTGGGAACCCGATTGGCAGTGGGATGCCCCCGAGGTGCTACCGCGCCAGGAGGAACAAGGCGGAGATGGACCTCTAGCCTCACCGTGGGAACCCGATTGGCAGAGGGATGCCCCCGAGAATCTACCGCGCCTGGAGGAACACGGCGGAGATGGAGCGCTAGCCTCGCCGTGGGAACCCGATTGGCAGAGGGATGCCCCCGAGAAGCTACCGCGCCTGGAGGAACACGAACACGGCAGAGATGGAGCGCTAGCCTCACAGTGGGAACCCGATTGGCAGTGGGATGCCCCCGAGGTGCTACCGCGCCAGGAGGAACAAGGCGGAGATGGACCTCTAGCCTCACCGTGGGAACCCGATTGGCAGAGGGATGCCCCCGAGAATCTACCGCGCCTGGAGGAACACGGCGGAGATGGAGCGCTAGCCTCGCTGTCGGAACCCGATTGGCAGAGGGATGCCCCCGAGAAGCTACCGCGCCTGGAAGAACACGGCGGAGATGGAGCGCTAGCCTCACAGTGGGAACTCGATTGGCAGTGGGATGCCCCCGAGGAGCTACCGCGCCTGGAGGAACACGGCGGAGATGGACCGCTAGCCTCACCGTGGGAACCTGATTGGCAGTGGGATGCCCCCGAGATGCTACCGCGCCTGGAGGAACACGGCGGAGATGGAGCGGTAGCCTCGCAGTCGGAACCCGATTGGCAGAGGGATGCCCCCGAGAAGCTACCGCGCCTGGGAGAACACGGCGGAGATGGAGCGCTAGCCTCACCGTGGGAACTCGATTGGCAGTGGGATGCCCCCGAGATGCTACCGGGCCTGGAGAAAAACGGCGGAGATGGACCGCTAGCCTCACCGTGGGAACCCGATTGGCAGTGGGATGCCCCCGAGAAGCTACCGCGCCTGGAGGAAAACGGCGGAGATGGAGCGCTAGCCTCACAGACGGATCCCTTCGGGAAGGAGCATCGCCAGCCCGCCTTGGGGACGGACACACGGGAAGAAGCCCAGTCACTGCGGGAGCCCCAAGAGCAGGGCGTGGCAGAGCAGGTCCTGCACAGCACGGCCAACCGGCCCAAGGACTCGCCCCCAAAGATGGCTCTTTTGGAAACAGCAGAAGCAGCAGCTGTCCAGGAAAACGTCCCGCGCGCCCCATCCCCCACCACACGCAGCCCCGAAGCTCCCTCGCAGCCCGCCACTGCCTGCCGAGCGCGCCGCATCCCTGCCAAGCCGCAGGTGCTCGGCAGCCACAAGAAGAAGATCGCACCGCTGATGGCCAAGTCCATCAGAGACTACAAGACCCTGTGCTCCCGACGATGGCGGTGAACCCAGGGCTTGCCCCGCACGCACATGCACACGGCCTTTGGAAGGAGGCCGGCCAGCACAGGGAGGGAGCGGTCCTGCCACGGGACACTAGCTTCTTTGCATTCCCGAACACTTTGGGATCTGACTCCTAGAGTTTTCCTGTGTTGCACCTGTGCCCCTTCCTGGACCCATAGAGGACAAGGGTCGGCGTTAGTGTCCCTGCGTGCTGGGAATGTGGTGGACTTCTTGCATTTACTGTGTCTGTTACCTACCATTTGCTTACATTGTATTTATGAGTCTGTAACTAATTGTGCTTCGTGCCAACTGCACTGTATACTACTAACAATAATGGTCGGTCATTGCTGTCAGGAGTTCTTAGATCTCATCAAGTCAGACATTCTGTAGAGCTTTCAAACCCTCTGCGAGGGAGGAGGGAAATATACACTGCTCAACTCAATAAATGATATTTATTAAGACAACAGACTCCTGGAGTTTCTCAGTGTTGTGCCTGTGAGTCCGTGGCCCACTGTCCACAGCCTCCCGCATCAACAGTATGTGAGCATATGCATTTCTCTACTGCCATCCAGAAGGCTCTGGACAAAAGAAATGGATAGCTCTGAGGGTTCAAGTGTGGATGGACATCCATCAAATATACACAAATACTCTCTCTTTGATAAAGCAATTTCAATGATAGAATTTTTATCCTCGACATATAAACGTGTGTGTGATGTGTGTTTGTGTGTGTGCGTCCGTGTGTGCATGTGTGTGTGCCTGTGCACGTGTGGGTGCGTGTGCGTGTGCATGTGTGTGTGCCTGTGGGCGTGTGCGTGCGTGTGCGTGGGTGCGTGTGTGCGTGTGTGTGTGTGTGTGTGTGTGTGTGTGTGTTTAATATTGCTCACACTTGGTTATGCCATTTGAGGCCACTTTTACTCAAGGACATTTGCCTGCTTCTCTGAGTAGGGTGCATATGACAATCTCACCCTGGCCAAAGTGCTCAGTGTTTGGAGGAAAAAACCGCACATCTGAGGGTCACAGGTTTGATTCCCATCAAAGGCATGTACCTGGGTTGCATGTTTAATCCTGAGCACAATAGGGGCACGGCAAACTGGGGCGGCTTTCACCACTATCACCAATATCTTTCTCTCTCTTTTCTCTCTTGTGTTTCACCCCCCCCCACTTCCTTCCTTCCACACTCTCTAAAAATCAATTGGGGGGTGGGGGAGGGATATCAACCCGTGAGGATTAACATAAAAAGAAATAAAGAGAAATCAAACGTCAAGGAGGTACGGGTACAAATATTGGAGCCCAGGACCCAGCAAGGAAGGGAATCCTGTAGGGGACCATAGGTTAAATCTGGGAAGATCTCGGTCCTAGGAATCAACACAGAAAAGAGGCTGGCTTGCCTCAGTTTCCCTTTTTCTGTGTGGCCCAGGAGGCTGGAGGAGGGCGGGGCGGGAGGGTAGGGTGGGGGTGGGTGCCCCGGGAGGCGGGAATCTGTTTCTGAAGTTGGGTTGAGATGCTGCCCCCTGCAGGCACAGGTCAGAAACACACCTCAATCCCCTCAGGCAGGGGGCAGAAACACACCTAAATCCACTCTCCAGGAAGGTGGCTTCACCCTTCACCTCCAATTAGTTCTGATATCAAATGATTAACTGCACTGCCCCGCACAGTGAAAAACAAAAACAGCATAGTGTGACACAACGGTAATAATAAGCATTACACATCAGATATTGGAACTCTCAGACACAGTCTTTAATAGAACTATTTTAACCAATACCATTGCAATAGCATATATATTTCACAAAACTGCCCTGAGACTTTCGGGCGGTCTGAGTCGTGTCCCCTTCCCCAACGTGTACATGGCAGCCCTAACCCCGACCGTCTACTTGAGAATGGGACTGTATTTGGAGATGGGACTTTCAGGAGCCCATTTCCCTGAAATGACCCGGGTAGGTCGCGCCCTTATCCAATAGGTCTGGCGGTCCTTGTAGGAAGAGGACCTTTGGACACACAAAGAGATACCGGGGATGGTCTTCCATCCCGGAGGGACCCTGTGATGCACAACACAACAAGAAGGCGGCAGTTTGCAAGCCAAGGAGAGGAGCCTTGGCAGAAACCAAACCTGCTGACACCTGGAGCTTGGACCTCCAGTTTCCAGAACTGTGAGAACATCCATGTATGAGGTTTAAACCACTCTGTCGGCTATTTCGTTAGGCAGCGCTAGCAAGCTACTCCCACCGCTCTGTTGAAAGCCACGGAAATCTAGCTCAGAGAAATTAAAGAAGATCCAACATTTCCGATTGGGAAAGTCAATATCCTAAAGATGTTAATTCTCCTACAAATTGACCTAAGGATTCCATGGGATCGCATTCAAAGCCCAACAGGTCTTTTTCAATTAACTGAACGGTTGATTATAACTTTTATGTGAGAAATGACAGCAACCAAGATAGCTGTGAAAAGAGCTAAATCAGAGGAGGGTACACCATCCGTGTTCAGGGCTTAACCTAGAGCCACAGTAGTTAAGGTAGTTTGATGTTGGCATGTAGACAGAAAAATGTATCCATGGAACAGAATAGAGAATTCAGAAATGGGCCCGCAAATATACGGTCATTTTATTTTCCTTACACTGTAGGCTGCGTAATTCCGATTTTTAAAAAGAACAAAGTAAAAGTTGCTAAAGCCATAGCCAGTTTGGCTGAGTGGAAAGGTCCCAGGTTCGGTGATGGTCAAAGTCACTCACTATCTTGTGTGCAGGCTCCTACCCTCACCCTCGTTGGGACACCTCTCTCTGTGTCTCTCCATCTCTTTCCCGTGCTCTCTAAAAGTGAAGGGAGCCCTGGACCATTGCATTCAGTGGATAGAGCGTTGGCCTGGGTCCCCAAGGGTCCCCGGTTCATTTCGTGTCAAGGGCACATGCCGGGGTCCTGGACTTGGTCCCCAGTGTGGGGCCCGCGGGAGGCAGCCAATCAATGATTCTCGCGATGGATGTTTATCTCACTCTACCACTCCCTTCCGCCCTAAAATCAATGAAAATATAGTATGAAAAATTAAAATACGGGAAAGAGAAAAGTAAATGAAAACAATGTCCTTGGGTGAGGATGAAAAGTAATGGAAGAACGATATTTCTGACTTGACTTCATTTGGATGAAAAACACGGTGTGTGCACACACAGGGAAAAGTTGTAGAAGGATGCATGGAGAAACACTAAGGTCCGCCCCTGCTTAACACCTCCGCGGTCCTGCCGTGTGGGAATGGAGCGTGGTTATTTTACTTGCTGTGTTTGTTGCAGATTTTTTCCCCCTCAAAATTGAGTGATGACTCTGAGTAATCATGCAGTGTTAAAACGGTCAATGGGGACTTCTGAGACTATTGAAAACAATGATAATGTTCAGGAATTCTCCCAAGTCCTGTAGCCTAACACTTGGGGGGGGTGGGGGGGGGCGGGCGCGGACGGGTGTGAATCTTTCAAATCCAGAATTACAGGGGGAAATACAGACTGCTGGGTGAATAAGGTTCCGACAACGGGCAATCTGAGGGCTAAACTCCAAAAGCCTATAGAATGGTCCAAGGGACGGAATGACGTGAACCAGAAACCGACCGAGGCGGAGCGAGCGAGCGAGCAAGGAGCAGGTTCATTCCTGGACATCAAGCCGTCCTCTCTTAGTTCTTCTCTAGTCCAAGACTTCTTCTAGTCAGCGTGGAGAATGGGAAGGCCTTTTGGGTGGCAGGAATCACCAAATGAATGAAACAAACCGCTTCCTTCTCGGGCGAAGGTAAGTGCCGATCGCCACAAGCGAGTGGCCGTTGGCGGATTTGGACTAGTGGGTAGAGCGTCGGCCTGCGGACTCAGGGATCCCGGTTCGATCCCCGTCAAGGGCGTGGACCTCGCGTGCCGCCACATCCCCAGTGGGCTGTGGGGGTTGTGGCGTGTGCCAGCAGCACCTCATTCATGTTTCTCTCCCGTCAATGTCCCTCAACCATCCTTCTCCCTTTCTCTCTGCAAAAACTCAATAAACAACATAGTAACTTAAAAATCGAAAAAGAAGAAGAAGGAGAAGAGCACTGGAGTGTAGGCTCATCTGAGCCAGGCCCGACTGCTGACACGCAGGTGAGCGGAGCACAGGGTCATTCGGCGGCCAAACATTCCGCAGGAACTGATGGACCCCTGCGTCCGTCACACCCCGCTCTGCGGGCGCCCCCCTCCCCACACACACGAGGGACTATTCCTGTCCCCTACCCCCACCCACACCCCCACCCCCTAGGGCTAAGCGCTTGGAGTGCACACACATGGCTTTCTCTCTCTAAGCTCCCAAAACTTCTTCACCCTGGGCCCAAACTTCTTCCTGTTCCGTGACCCGCGTATGCAAATTAAGTTCGCCTGCCTGCGCCTCAGTTTCCAGCAACAGGAGACCGGATTCATGGAACCCACTTCACGGCTCGCTTCCCGCCATCAAGGAAGACAGGACCTCGGGGTGTCATTGGCACCTGCTTCACCCCTGGGAGGGGCCAATCTCCGTCCCCGCGTGGTCCTGGCCACGCCTCCCTCGCCCCACCCACCACGCGAGAGCTTCAAGACAGGACTGCTGGGCCTCGGCGGGATCATTCCGCTGCAGACTGAGCAGAGACACGGTCGCCAGTGCGAGCGCGAGCGCGTGCCGATCAATCAGCAGCCTTGGCCGAGACTGGGTGCGAGAAGCTGGTTCTAGGGTAAGGAGGCCCTGGCAGGAATTTGGCGGGAAGGAGCGGCATTGCGGGGCCTCTCCCACCCCGACCCCCCGAAGCCCCACCGCCCAAACCCTGACCTTCACACCCCTCTCCCCGTGTGTTTCGTCAACTAGGAGAGCAGGTGGAGCAGCCTTGTGGTGGCAGAAGCCCATTCCTTTCAGAGGCGGCAGGTGCACCTTGGCTGTCTGGAGCCCATCACCGGGACCCCGCACCGCAGGAGACAGGGCCTGTGAGTCAGAGAGGGGAGCGCCCGCCTTCCTTCCAAAAGGACAGCCCCCCGCCCCCGCTGGGGGCCAACGGCCAGGGGGAGCCCTCCGCTGGGATGCCCCAGATACTTCACCAAGCCTTCGCCATGGAGAGCAGCCCACCGCCTCTCTGCCCGCAAGGACCCGGGGGACAGCTGTCCTCTCGTGGCATCAACAAGGGCAAGGAAAGAAGAGAGCGCCGCAGCTTCCACGAGTCTGAGCCTTCGTGGGAGGGGGCTGCACACAAGTCCGCGAAGAAGCGAAAGCGCACACACTCGGGGAAGAGCCCATCCCATTACCCACGGGGCCAGCGTCTACCCGGCTTCGACCCCCCAGAGGGGCCGGGGGGCCTGCCGCCCGAGGTGAGGAGCAAGCCCAAGACTCCAGAAGGGAAAGGCAAGAGTCCCCACTTGGGAAGGAAGCCAGCGGGCCCCGCACCTGAGCTGGAGGCCGCAGCGGAGGCAGCAGCGGCTCCCGCTCCAGCTCCAGCTCTCGCTCCCGCCCCCGCGGAGGAAGACCACGAGGCAGACCCGCCCACCATGTGCTTCGAGGACTACCTCACCTATGACCAGCCTCCCGCCAGGAAGAAGAAGAAGAAGAAGAAGAAGAAGAACGAGAAGAAGGAGGAGGAGGAGAAGGAGAACAAGAAGAAGAAGAACAAGAAGAAGAAGAACAAGAGGAGGAAGAGCGAGAAGACGCCAGCCACCGCGCTGCAAGCAAAGAGTCTTCACAAACAGGACTCCACGGCCACAAAGGCGGAGGCAGGCAAGTCCCACAAGCCAACGCCACCCGCAGCAGCCGGGGCCCCGCTCCCAGGGGAGCCGCCTGCCCCTGCAGCCGCGGGTCCTGCCTTGCCAGACCTCGGGCCGTGCCAGCCCACCGACCACCCACTTGCCGCCTTTCCATTGACCATGTCCTCCTTCCAACAGACACCAAGGGCCCTGCCCTCACCTCGCCGACACGAGGACAAGGGAGCTGGGCTCCTGGGAATCAGCCTGAGCTCCCGGAAGACGCGGCTGTTGTCTGGCTCCAAGAGGGAAAGGCAAAGAAGAATGCTCGCCTTGTTGCAGGAGTGCTTCCAGACCCTGCAAAGCAACGTCAACCTGCTCTGTAAAGCCAGAGGAGTGCCGTGTTCTCTTCCGGAACCCGTTTTGCAGAGGGAACCCGATTTGCGGAGGGATGCCCCCGAGAAGCTACCGCGCCGGGAGGAACACGGCAGAGATGGAGCGCTAGCCTCACCGTCGGAACCCGATTGGCAGAGGGATGCCCCCGTGAGGCTACCGCGCCTGGAAGAACACGGCGGAGATGGAGCGCTAGCCTCACAGTGGGAACCGGATTGGCAGAGGGATGCCCCCGAGAAGCTAACGTGCCTGGAGGAACACGGCGGAGATGGAGCGCTAGCCTCACAGTGGGAACCCGATTGGCAGAGGGATGCCCCCGAGAAGCTACCGTGCCTGGAGGAACACGGCGGAGATGGAGCGCTAGCCTCACCGTGGGAACCCGATTGGCAGTGGGATGCCCCCGAGGTGCTACCGCGCCAGGAGGAACACGGCGGAGATGGACCTCTAGCCTCACCGTGGGAACCCGATTGGCAGAGGGATGCCCCCGAGAATCTATCGCGCCTGGAGGAACACGGCGGAGATGGAGCGCTAGCCTCACTGTCGGAACCCGATTGGCAGAGGGATGCCCCCGAGAAGCTACCGCGCCTGGAGGTACACGAACACGGCAGAGATGGAGCGCTAGCCTCACAGTGGGAACCCGATTGGCAGAGAAATGCCCCCGAGAAGCTACCGTGCCTGGAGGAACACGGCGGAGATGGAGCGCTAGCCTCACCGTGGGAACCCGATTGGCAGTGGGATGCCCCCGAGGTGCTACCGCGCCAGGAGGAACACGGCGGAGATGGACCTCTAGCCTCACCGTGGGAACCCGATTGGCAGAGGGATGCCCCCGAGAATCTATCGCGCCTGGAGGAACACGGCGGAGATGGAGCGCTAGCCTCACTGTCGGAACCCGATTGGCAGAGGGATGCCCCCGAGAAGCTACCGCGCCTGGAGGTACACGAACACGGCAGAGATGGAGCGCTAGCCTCACAGTGGGAACCCGATTGGCAGAGAAATGCCCCCGAGAAGCTACCGTGCCTGGAGGAACACGGCGGAGATGGAGCGCTAGCCTCACCGTGGGAACCCGATTGGCAGTGGGATGCCCCCGAGGTGCTACCGTGCCAGGAGGAACACGGCGGAGATGGACCTCTAGCCTCACCGTGGGAACCCGATTGGCAGTGGGATGCCCCTGAGAAGCTACCGCGCCTGGAGGAACACGACGGAGATGGAGCGGTAGCCTCGCAGTCGGAACCCGATTGGCAGAGGGATGCCCCCGAGAAGCTACCGCGCCTGGGAGAACACGGCGGAGATGGAGCGCTAGCCTCACCGTGGGAACTCGATTGGCAGTGGGATGCCCCCGAGGAGCTACCGCGCCTGGAGGAAAACGGCGGAGATGGACCGCTAGCCTCACCGTGGGAACCCGATTGGCAGTGGGATGCCCCCGAGAAGCTACCGCGCCTGGAGGAACACGGCGGAGATGGAGCGCTAGCCTCACAGACGGATCCCTTCGGGAAGGAGCATCGCCAGCCCGCCTTGGGGACGGACACGCGGGAAGAAGCCCAGTCACTGCGGGAGCCACAAGAGCAGGGCGTGGCAGAGCAGGTCCTGCACAGCACGGCCAACCGGCCCAAGGACTGGCCCCCAAAGATGGCTCTTTTGGAAACAGCAGAAGCAGCAGCTGTCCAGGAAAACGTCCCGCGCGCCCCATCCCCCACCACACGCAGCCCCGAAGCTCCCTCGCAGCCCGCCACTGCCTGCCGAGCGCGCCGCATCCCTGCCAAGCCGCAGGTGCTCGGCAGCCACAAGAAGAAGATCGCACCGCTGATGGCCAAGTCCATCAGAGACTACAAGACCCTGTGCTCCCGACGACGGCGGTGAACCCAGGGCTTGCCCCGCACGCACATGCACAAGGCCTTTGGAAGGAGGCCGGCCAGCACAGGGAGGGAGCGGTCCTGCCACGGGACACTAGCTTCTTTGCATTCCCGAACACTTTGGGATCTGACTCCTATAGTTTTCCTGTGTTGCACCTGTGCCCCTTCCTGGACCCATAGAGGACAAGGGTCGGCGTTAGTGTCCCTGCGTGCTGGGAATGTGGTGGACTTCTTGCATTTACTGTGTCTGTTACCTACCATTTGCTTACATTGTATTTATGAGTCTGTAACTAATTGTGCTTCGTGCCAACTGCACTGTATACTACTAACAATAATGGTCGGTCATTGCTGTCAGGAGTTCTTAGATCTCATCAAGTCAGACATTCTGTAGAGCTTTCAAACCCTCTGCGAGGGAGGAGGGAAATATACACTGCTCAACTCAATAAATGATATTTATTAAGACGACAGACTCCTGGAGTTTCTCAGTGTTGTGCCTGTGAGTCCGTGGCCCACTGTCCACAGCCTCCCCCATCCACAGTATGTGAGCATATGCATTTCTATACTGCCATCCAGAAGGCTCTGGACAAAAGAAATGGATAGCTCTGAGGGTTCAAGTGTGGATGGACATCCATCAAATATACACAAATACTCTCTCTTTGATAAAGCAATTTCAATGATAGAGGTTTTATCCTCGACATATAAACGTGTGTGTGATGTGTGTTAGTGTGTGTGATGTGTGTTTGTGTGCGTGCGTGTGTGCGTGTGTGTGTGTGTGCCTGTGCGCGTGTGCGTGTGTGTGTGTTTGTGTGTGTGTTTAATACTGCTCACACTTGGTTATGCCATTTGAGGCCACTTTTACTCGAGGACATTTGCCTGCTTCTCTGAGTAGGGTGCATATGACAATCTCACCCTGGCCAAAGTGCTCAGTGTTTGGAGAAAAAACCCGCACATCTGAGGGTCACAGGTTTGATTCCCATCAAAGGCATGTACCTGGGTTGCATGTTTAATCCTGAGCACAATAGGGGCATGGCAAACGGGGACGGCTTTCACCACTATCACCAATATCTTTCTCTCTCTTTACTCTCTTGTGTTTCAACCCCCCCCCCCTACTTCCTTCCTTCCATTCTCTAAAAATCAATTGGGGGGTGGGGGATATCAACCCGTGAGGATTAACATAAAAAGAAATAAAGAGAAATCAAACGTCAAGGAGGTACGGGTACAAATATTGGAGCCCAGGACCCAGCAAGGAAGGGAATCCTGTAGGGGACCATAGGTTAAATCTGGGAAGATCTTGGTCCTACGAATCAACACAGGAAAGAGGCTGGCTTGCCTCAGTTTCCCCTTCTCTGTGTGGCCCAGGAGGCTGGAGGAGGGCGGGGCGGGAGGGTGGGGTGGGGGTGGGGGAATCTGTTTCTGAAGTTGGGTTGAGATGCTGCCCCCTGCAGGCACAGGTCAGAAACACACCTCAATCCCCTCAGGCAGGGGGCAGAAACACACCTAAATCCACTCTCCAGGAAGGTGGCTTCACCCTTCACCTCCAATTAGTTCTGATATCAAATGATTAACTGCACTGCCCCGCACAGTGAAAAACAAAAACAGCATAGTGTGGCACAACGGTAATAATAAGCATTACACATCAGATATTGGAACTCTCAGACACAGTCTTTAATAGAACTATTTTAACCAATACCATTGCAATAGCATATATATTTCACAAAACTGCCCTGAGACTTTCGGGCGGTCTGAGTCGTGTCCCCTTCCCCAACGTGTACATGGCAGCCCTAACCCCGGCCGACTACTTGAGAATGGGACTGTGTCTGGAGATGGGACTTTCAGGAGCCCATTTCCCTGAAATGACCCGGGTAGGTCGCGCCCTTATCCAATAGGTCTGGCGGTCCTTGTAGGAAGAGGACCTTTGGACACACAAAGAGATACCGGGGATGGTCTTCCATCCCGGAGGGACCCTGTGATGCACAACACAACAAGAAGGCGGCAGTTTGCAAGCCAAGGAGAGGAGCCTTGGCAGAAACCAAACCTGCTGACACCTGGAGCTTGGACCTCCAGTTTCCAGAACTGTGAGAACATCCATGTATGAGGTTTAAACCACTCTGTCGGCTATTTCGTTAGGCAGCGCTAGCAAGCTACTCCCACCGCTCTGTTGAAAGCCACGGAAATCTAGCTCAGAGAAATTAAAGAAGATCCAACATTTCCGATTGGGAAAGTCAATATCCTAAAGATGTTAATTCTCCTACAAATTGACCTAAGGATTCCATGGGATCGCATTCAAAGCCCAACAGGTCTTTTTCAATTAACTGAACGGTTGATTATAACTTTTATGTGAGAAATGACAGCAACCAAGATAGCTGTGAAAAGAGCTAAATCAGAGGAGGGTACACCATCCGTGTTCAGGGCTTAACCTAGAGCCACAGTAGTTAAGGTAGTTTGATGTTGGCATGTAGACAGAAAAATGTATCCATGGAACAGAATAGAGAATTCAGAAATGGGCCCGCAAATATACGGTCATTTTATTTTCCTTACACTGTAGGCTGCGTAATTCCGATTTTTAAAAAGAACAGAGTAAAAGTTGCTAAAGCCATAGCCAGTTTGGCTGAGTGGAAAGGTCCCAGGTTCGGTGATGGTCAAAGTCACTCACTATCTTGTGTGCAGGCTCCTACCCTCACCCTCGTTGGGACACCTCTCTCTGTGTCTCTCCATCTCTTTCCCGTGCTCTCTAAAAGTGAAGGGAGCCCTGGACCATTGCATTCAGTGGATAGAGCGTTGGCCTGGGTCCCCAAGGGTCCCCGGTTCATTTCGTGTCAAGGGCACATGCCGGGGTCCTGGACTTGGTCCCCAGTGTGGGGCCCGCGGGAGGCAGCCAATCAATGATTCTCGCGATGGATGTTTATCTCACTCTACCACTCCCTTCCGCCCTAAAATCAATGAAAATATAGTATGAAAAATTAAAATACGGGAAAGAGAAAAGTAAATGAAAACAATGTCCTTGGGTGAGGATGAAAAGTAATGGAAGAACGATATTTCTGACTTGACTTCATTTGGATGAAAAACACGGTGTGTGCACACACAGGGAAAAGTTGTAGAAGGATGCATGGAGAAACACTAAGGTCCGCCCCTGCTTAACACCTCCGCGGTCCTGCCGTGTGGGAATGGAGCGTGGTTATTTTACTTGCTGTGTTTGTTGCAGATTTTTTCCCCCTCAAAATTGAGTGATGACTCTGAGTAATCATGCAGTGTTAAAACGGTCAATGGGGACTTCTGAGACTATTGAAAACAATGATAATGTTCAGGAATTCTCCCAAGTCCTGTAGCCTAACACTTGGGGGGGGTGGGGGGGGGCGGGCGCGGACGGGTGTGAATCTTTCAAATCCAGAATTACAGGGGGAAATACAGACTGCTGGGTGAATAAGGTTCCGACAACGGGCAATCTGAGGGCTAAACTCCAAAAGCCTATAGAATGGTCCAAGGGACGGAATGACGTGAACCAGAAACCGACCGAGGCGGAGCGAGCGAGCGAGCAAGGAGCAGGTTCATTCCTGGACATCAAGCCGTCCTCTCTTAGTTCTTCTCTAGTCCAAGACTTCTTCTAGTCAGCGTGGAGAATGGGAAGGCCTTTTGGGTGGCAGGAATCACCAAATGAATGAAACAAACCGCTTCCTTCTCGGGCGAAGGTAAGTGCCGATCGCCACAAGCGAGTGGCCGTTGGCGGATTTGGACTAGTGGGTAGAGCGTCGGCCTGCGGACTCAGGGATCCCGGTTCGATCCCCGTCAAGGGCGTGGACCTCGCGTGCCGCCACATCCCCAGTGGGCTGTGGGGGTTGTGGCGTGTGCCAGCAGCACCTCATTCATGTTTCTCTCCCGTCAATGTCCCTCAACCATCCTTCTCCCTTTCTCTCTGCAAAAACTCAATAAACAACATAGTAACTTAAAAATCGAAAAAGAAGAAGAAGGAGAAGAGCACTGGAGTGTAGGCTCATCTGAGCCAGGCCCGACTGCTGACACGCAGGTGAGCGGAGCACAGGGTCATTCGGCGGCCAAACATTCCGCAGGAACTGATGGACCCCTGCGTCCGTCACACCCCGCTCTGCGGGCGCCCCCCTCCCCACACACACGAGGGACTATTCCTGTCCCCTACCCCCACCCACACCCCCACCCCCTAGGGCTAAGCGCTTGGAGTGCACACACATGGCTTTCTCTCTCTAAGCTCCCAAAACTTCTTCACCCTGGGCCCAAACTTCTTCCTGTTCCGTGACCCGCGTATGCAAATTAAGTTCGCCTGCCTGCGCCTCAGTTTCCAGCAACAGGAGACCGGATTCATGGAACCCACTTCACGGCTCGCTTCCCGCCATCAAGGAAGACAGGACCTCAGGGTGTCATTGGCACCTGCTTCACCCCTGGGAGGGGCCAATCTCCGTCCCCGCGGGGTCCTGGCCACGCCTCCCTCGCCCCACCCACCACGCGAGAGCTTCAAGACAGGACTGCTGGGCCTTGGCGGGATCATTCCGCTGCAGACTGAGCAGAGACACGGTCGCCAGTGCGAGCGCGAGCGCGTGCCGATCAATCAGCAGCCTTGGCCGAGACTGGGTGCGAGAAGCTGGTTCTAGGGTAAGGAGGCCCTGGCAGGAATTTGGCGGGAAGGAGCGGCATTGCGGGGCCTCTCCCACCCCGACCCCCCGAAGCCCCACCGCCCAAACCCTGACCTTCACACCCCTCTCCCCCTGTGTTTCGTCAACTAGGAGAGCAGGTGGAGCAGCCTTGTGGTGGCAGAAGCCCATTCCTTTCAGAGGCGGCAGGTGCACCTTGGCTGTCTGGAGCCCATCACCGGGACCCCGCACCGCAGGAGACAGGGGCTGTGAGTCAGAGAGGGGAGCGCCCGCCTTCCTTCCAAAAGGACAGCTCTCCCCCCCCGCTGGGGGCCAACGGCCAGGGGGAGCCCTCCGCTGGGATGCCCCAGAGACTTCACCAAGCCTTCGCCATGGAGAGCAGCCCACCGCCTCTCTGCCCGCAAGGACCCGGGGGACAGCTGTCCTCTCGTGGCATCAACAAGGGCAAGGAAAGAAGAGAGCGCCGCAGCTTCCACGAGTCTGAGCCTTCGTGGGAGGGGGCTGCACACAAGCCCGCGAAGAAGCGAAAGCGCACACACTCGGGGAAGAGCCCATCCCATTACCCACGGGGCCAGCGTCTACCCGGCTTCGACCCCCCAGAGGGGCCGGGGGGCCTGCCGCCCGAGGTGAGGAGCAAGCCCAAGACTCCAGAAGGGAAAGGCAAGAGTCCCCACTTGGGAAGGAAGCCAGCGGGCCCCGCACCTGAGCTGGAGGCCGCAGCGGAGGCAGCAGCGGCTCCCGCTCCAGCTCCAGCTCTCGCTCCCGCTCCCGCGGAGGAAGACCACGAGGCAGACCCGCCCACCATGTGCTTCGAGGACTACCTCACCTATGACCAGCCTCCCGCCGGGAAGAAGAAGAAGAAGAAGAAGAAGAACGAGAAGAAGGAGGAGGAGGAGGAGGAGAAGGAGAACAAGAAGAAGAAGAACAAGAAGAAGAAGAACAAGAGGAGGAAGAGCGAGAAGACGCCAGCCACCGCGCTGCAAGCAAAGAGTCTTCACAAACAGGACTCCACGGCCACAAAGGCGGAGGCAGGCAAGTCCCACAAGCCAACGCCACCCGCAGCAGCCGGGGCCCCGCTCCCAGGGGAGCCCCCTGCCCCTGCAGCCACGGGGCCTGCCTTGCCAGACCTCGGGCCGTGCCAGCCCACCGACCACCCACTTGCCGCCTTTCCATTGACCATGTCCTCCTTCCAACAGACACCAAGGGCCCTGCCCTCACCTCGCCGACACGAGGACAAGGGAGCTGGGCTCCTGGGAATCAGCCTGAGCTCCCGGAAGACGCGGCTGTTGTCTGGCTCCAAGAGGGAACGGCAAAGAAGAATGCTCGCCTTGTTGCAGGAGTGCTTCCAGACCCTGCAAAGCAACGTCAACCTGCTCTGTAAAGCCAGAGGAGTGCCGTGTTCTCTTCCGGAACCCGTTTTGCAGAGGGAACCCGATTTGCAGAGGGATGCCCCCGAGAAGGTACCGCGCCGGGAGGAACACGGCGGAGATGGAGCGCTAGCCTCACCGTCGGAACCCGATTGGCAGAGGGATGCCCCCGTGAGGCTACCGCGCCTGGAAGAACACGGCGGAGATGGAGCGCTAGCCTCACAGTGGGAACCGGATTGGCAGAGGGATGCCCCCGAGAAGCTACCGCGCCTGGAGGAACACGGCGGAGATGGAGCGCTAGCCTCACAGTGGGAACCCGATTGGCAGAGGGATGCCCCCGAGAAGCTACCGTGCCTGGAGGAACACGGCGGAGATGGAGCGCTAGCCTCACCGTGGGAACCCGATTGGCAGTGGGATGCCCCCGAGGTGCTACCGCGCCAGGAGGAACAAGGCGGAGATGGACCTCTAGCCTCACCGTGGGAACCCGATTGGCAGAGGGATGCCCCCGAGAATCTACCGCGCCTGGAGGAACACGGCGGAGATGGAGCGCTAGCCTCGCTGTCGGAACCCGATTGGCAGAGGGATGCCCCCGAGAAGCTACCGCGCCTGGAAGAACACGGCGGAGATGGAGCGCTAGCCTCACAGTGGGAACTCGATTGGCAGTGGGATGCCCCCGAGGAGCTACCGCGCCTGGAGGAACACGGCGGAGATGGACCGCTAGCCTCACCGTGGGAACCTGATTGGCAGTGGGATGCCCCCGAGATGCTACCGCGCCTGGAGGAACACGGCGGACATGGAGCGGTAGCCTCGCAGTCGGAACCCGATTGGCAGAGGGATGCCCCCGAGAAGCTACCGCGCCTGGGAGAACACGGCGGAGATGGAGCGCTAGCCTCACCGTGGGAACTCGATTGGCAGTGGGATGCCCCCGAGATGCTACCGGGCCTGGAGAAAAACGGCGGAGATGGACCGCTAGCCTCACCGTGGGAACCCGATTGGCAGTGGGATGCCCCCGAGAAGCTACCGCGCCTGGAGGAAAACGGCGGAGATGGAGCGCTAGCCTCACAGACGGATCCCTTCGGGAAGGAGCATCGCCAGCCCGCCTTGGGGACGGACACGCGGGAAGAAGCCCAGTCACTGCGGGAGCCCCAAGAGCAGGGCGTGGCAGAGCAGGTCCTGCACAGCACGGCCAACCGGCCCAAGGACTCGCCCCCAAAGATGGCTCTTTTGGAAACAGCAGAAGCAGCAGCTGTCCAGGAAAACGTCCCGCGCGCCCCATCCCCCACCACACGCAGCCCCGAAGCTCCCTCGCAGCCCGCCACTGCCTGCCGAGCGCGCCGCATCCCTGCCAAGCCGCAGGTGCTCGGCAGCCACAAGAAGAAGATCGCACCGCTGATGGCCAAGTCCATCAGAGACTACTAGACCCTGTGCTCCCGACGACGGCGGTGAACCCAGGGCTTGCCCCGCACGCACATGCACACGGCCTTTGGAAGGAGGCCGGCCAGCACAGGGAGGGAGCGGTCCTGCCACGGGACACTAGCTTCTTTGCATTCCCGAACACTTTGGGATCTGACTCCTAGAGTTTTCCTGTGTTGCACCTGTGCCCCTTCCTGGACCCATAGAGGACAAGGGTCGGCGTTAGTGTCCCTGCGTGCTGGGAATGTGGTGGACTTCTTGCATTTACTGTGTCTGTTACCTACCATTTGCTTACATTGTATTTATGAGTCTGTAACTAATTGTGCTTCGTGCCAACTGCACTGTATACTACTAACAATAATGGTCGGTCATTGCTGTCAGGAGTTCTTAGATCTCATCAAGTCAGACATTCTGTAGAGCTTTCAAACCCTCTGCGAGGGAGGAGGGAAATATACACTGCTCAACTCAATAAATGATATTTATTAAGACAACAGACTCCTGGAGTTTCTCAGTGTTGTGCCTGTGAGTCCGTGGCCCACTGTCCACAGCCTCCCGCATCAACAGCATGTGAGCATATGCATTTCTCTACTGCCATCCAGAAGGCTCTGGACAAAAGAAATGGATAGCTCTGAGGGTTCAAGTGTGGATGGACATCCATCAAATATACACAAATACTCTCTCTTTGATAAAGCAATTTCAATGATAGAATTTTTATCCTCGACATATAAACGTGTGTGTGATGTGTGTTTGTGTGTGTGCGTCCGTGTGTGCATGTGTGTGTGCCTGTGCACGTGTGGGTGCGTGTGCGTGTGCATGTGTGTGTGCCTGTGGGCGTGTGCGTGCGTGTGCGTGGGTGCGTGTGTGCGTGTGTGTGTGTGTGTGTGTGTGTGTGTGTGTTTAATATTGCTCACACTTGGTTATGCCATTTGAGGCCACTTTTACTCAAGGACATTTGCCTGCTTCTCTGAGTAGGGTGCATATGACAATCTCACCCTGGCCAAAGTGCTCAGTGTTTGGAGGAAAAAACCGCACATCTGAGGGTCACAGGTTTGATTCCCATCAAAGGCATGTACCTGGGTTGCATGTTTAATCCTGAGCACAATAGGGGCACGGCAAACTGGGGCGGCTTTCACCACTATCACCAATATCTTTCTCTCTCTTTTCTCTCTTGTGTTTCACCCCCCCCCCCCACTTCCTTCCTTCCACACTCTCTAAAAATCAATTGGGGGGTGGGGGAGGGATATCAACCCGTGAGGATTAACATAAAAAGAAATAAAGAGAAATCAAACGTCAAGGAGGTACGGGTACAAATATTGGAGCCCAGGACCCAGCAAGGAAGGGAATCCTGTAGGGGACCATAGGTTAAATCTGGGAAGATCTCGGTCCTAGGAATCAACACAGAAAAGAGGCTGGCTTGCCTCAGTTTCCCTTTTTCTGTGTGGCCCAGGAGGCTGGAGGAGGGCGGGGCGGGAGGGTAGGGTGGGGGTGGGTGCCCCGGGAGGCGGGAATCTGTTTCTGAAGTTGGGTTGAGATGCTGCCCCCTGCAGGCACAGGTCAGAAACACACCTCAATCCCCTCAGGCAGGGGGCAGAAACACACCTAAATCCACTCTCCAGGAAGGTGGCTTCACCCTTCACCTCCAATTAGTTCTGATATCAAATGATTAACTGCACTGCCCCGCACAGTGAAAAACAAAAACAGCATAGTGTGACACAACGGTAATAATAAGCATTACACATCAGATATTGGAACTCTCAGACACAGTCTTTAATAGAACTATTTTAACCAATACCATTGCAATAGCATATATATTTCACAAAACTGCCCTGAGACTTTCGGGCGGTCTGAGTCGTGTCCCCTTCCCCAACGTGTACATGGCAGCCCTAACCCCGACCGTCTACTTGAGAATGGGACTGTATTTGGAGATGGGACTTTCAGGAGCCCATTTCCCTGAAATGACCCGGGTAGGTCGCGCCCTTATCCAATAGGTCTGGCGGTCCTTGTAGGAAGAGGACCTTTGGACACACAAAGAGATACCGGGGATGGTCTTCCATCCCGGAGGGACCCTGTGATGCACAACACAACAAGAAGGCGGCAGTTTGCAAGCCAAGGAGAGGAGCCTTGGCAGAAACCAAACCTGCTGACACCTGGAGCTTGGACCTCCAGTTTCCAGAACTGTGAGAACATCCATGTATGAGGTTTAAACCACTCTGTCGGCTATTTCGTTAGGCAGCGCTAGCAAGCTACTCCCACCGCTCTGTTGAAAGCCACGGAAATCTAGCTCAGAGAAATTAAAGAAGATCCAACATTTCCGATTGGGAAAGTCAATATCCTAAAGATGTTAATTCTCCTACAAATTGACCTAAGGATTCCATGGGATCGCATTCAAAGCCCAACAGGTCTTTTTCAATTAACTGAACGGTTGATTATAACTTTTATGTGAGAAATGACAGCAACCAAGATAGCTGTGAAAAGAGCTAAATCAGAGGAGGGTACACCATCCGTGTTCAGGGCTTAACCTAGAGCCACAGTAGTTAAGGTAGTTTGATGTTGGCATGTAGACAGAAAAATGTATCCATGGAACAGAATAGAGAATTCAGAAATGGGCCCGCAAATATACGGTCATTTTATTTTCCTTACACTGTAGGCTGCGTAATTCCGATTTTTAAAAAGAACAAAGTAAAAGTTGCTAAAGCCATAGCCAGTTTGGCTGAGTGGAAAGGTCCCAGGTTCGGTGATGGTCAAAGTCACTCACTATCTTGTGTGCAGGCTCCTACCCTCACCCTCGTTGGGACACCTCTCTCTGTGTCTCTCCATCTCTTTCCCGTGCTCTCTAAAAGTGAAGGGAGCCCTGGACCATTGCATTCAGTGGATAGAGCGTTGGCCTGGGTCCCCAAGGGTCCCCGGTTCATTTCGTGTCAAGGGCACATGCCGGGGTCCTGGACTTGGTCCCCAGTGTGGGGCCCGCGGGAGGCAGCCAATCAATGATTCTCGCGATGGATGTTTATCTCACTCTACCACTCCCTTCCGCCCTAAAATCAATGAAAATATAGTATGAAAAATTAAAATACGGGAAAGAGAAAAGTAAATGAAAACAATGTCCTTGGGTGAGGATGAAAAGTAATGGAAGAACGATATTTCTGACTTGACTTCATTTGGATGAAAAACACGGTGTGTGCACACACAGGGAAAAGTTGTAGAAGGATGCATGGAGAAACACTAAGGTCCGCCCCTGCTTAACACCTCCGCGGTCCTGCCGTGTGGGAATGGAGCGTGGTTATTTTACTTGCTGTGTTTGTTGCAGATTTTTTCCCCCTCAAAATTGAGTGATGACTCTGAGTAATCATGCAGTGTTAAAACGGTCAATGGGGACTTCTGAGACTATTGAAAACAATGATAATGTTCAGGAATTCTCCCAAGTCCTGTAGCCTAACACTTGGGGGGGGTGGGGGGGGGCGGGCGCGGACGGGTGTGAATCTTTCAAATCCAGAATTACAGGGGGAAATACAGACTGCTGGGTGAATAAGGTTCCGACAACGGGCAATCTGAGGGCTAAACTCCAAAAGCCTATAGAATGGTCCAAGGGACGGAATGACGTGAACCAGAAACCGACCGAGGCGGAGCGAGCGAGCGAGCAAGGAGCAGGTTCATTCCTGGACATCAAGCCGTCCTCTCTTAGTTCTTCTCTAGTCCAAGACTTCTTCTAGTCAGCGTGGAGAATGGGAAGGCCTTTTGGGTGGCAGGAATCACCAAATGAATGAAACAAACCGCTTCCTTCTCGGGCGAAGGTAAGTGCCGATCGCCACAAGCGAGTGGCCGTTGGCGGATTTGGACTAGTGGGTAGAGCGTCGGCCTGCGGACTCAGGGATCCCGGTTCGATCCCCGTCAAGGGCGTGGACCTCGCGTGCCGCCACATCCCCAGTGGGCTGTGGGGGTTGTGGCGTGTGCCAGCAGCACCTCATTCATGTTTCTCTCCCGTCAATGTCCCTCAACCATCCTTCTCCCTTTCTCTCTGCAAAAACTCAATAAACAACATAGTAACTTAAAAATCGAAAAAGAAGAAGAAGGAGAAGAGCACTGGAGTGTAGGCTCATCTGAGCCAGGCCCGACTGCTGACACGCAGGTGAGCGGAGCACAGGGTCATTCGGCGGCCAAACATTCCGCAGGAACTGATGGACCCCTGCGTCCGTCACACCCCGCTCTGCGGGCGCCCCCCTCCCCACACACACGAGGGACTATTCCTGTCCCCTACCCCCACCCACACCCCCACCCCCTAGGGCTAAGCGCTTGGAGTGCACACACATGGCTTTCTCTCTCTAAGCTCCCAAAACTTCTTCACCCTGGGCCCAAACTTCTTCCTGTTCCGTGACCCGCGTATGCAAATTAAGTTCGCCTGCCTGCGCCTCAGTTTCCAGCAACAGGAGACCGGATTCATGGAACCCACTTCACGGCTCGCTTCCCGCCATCAAGGAAGACAGGACCTCGGGGTGTCATTGGCACCTGCTTCACCCCTGGGAGGGGCCAATCTCCGTCCCCGCGTGGTCCTGGCCACGCCTCCCTCGCCCCACCCACCACGCGAGAGCTTCAAGACAGGACTGCTGGGCCTCGGCGGGATCATTCCGCTGCAGACTGAGCAGAGACACGGTCGCCAGTGCGAGCGCGAGCGCGTGCCGATCAATCAGCAGCCTTGGCCGAGACTGGGTGCGAGAAGCTGGTTCTAGGGTAAGGAGGCCCTGGCAGGAATTTGGCGGGAAGGAGCGGCATTGCGGGGCCTCTCCCACCCCGACCCCCCGAAGCCCCACCGCCCAAACCCTGACCTTCACACCCCTCTCCCCCTGTGTTTCGTCAACTAGGAGAGCAGGTGGAGCAGCCTTGTGGTGGCAGAAGCCCATTCCTTTCAGAGGCGGCAGGTGCACCTTGGCTGTCTGGAGCCCATCACCGGGACCCCGCACCGCAGGAGACAGGGGCTGTGAGTCAGAGAGGGGAGCGCCCGCCTTCCTTCCAAAAGGACAGCCCCCCCCCCCCGCTGGGGGCCAACGGCCAGGGGGAGCCCTCCGCTGGGATGCCCCAGAGACTTCACCAAGCCTTCGCCATGGAGAGCAGCCCACCGCCTCTCTGCCCGCAAGGACCCGGGGGACAGCTGTCCTCTCGTGGCATCAACAAGGGCAAGGAAAGAAGAGAGCGCCGCAGCTTCCACGAGTCTGAGCCTTCGTGGGAGGGGGCTGCACACAAGCCCGCGAAGAAGCGAAAGCGCACACACTCGGGGAAGAGCCCATCCCATTACCCACGGGGCCAGCGTCTACCCGGCTTCGACCCCCCAGAGGGGCCGGGGGGCCTGCCGCCCGAGGTGAGGAGCAAGCCCAAGACTCCAGAAGGGAAAGGCAAGAGTCCCCACTTGGGAAGGAAGCCAGCGGGCCCCGCACCTGAGCTGGAGGCCGCAGCGGAGGCAGCAGTGGCTCCCGCTCCAGCTCCAGCTCTCGCTCCCGCTCCCGCGGAGGAAGACCACGAGGCAGACCCGCCCACCATGTGCTTCCAGGACTACCTCACCTATGACCAGCCTCCCGCCAGGAAGAAGAAGAAGAAGAAGAAGAAGAAGAACGAGAAGGAGGAGGAGGAGGAGAAGGAGAACAAGAAGAAGAAGAACAAGAGGAGGAAGAGCGAGAAGACGCCAGCCACCGCGCTGCAAGCAAAGAGTCTTCACAAACAGGACTCCACGGCCACAAAGGCGGAGGCAGGCAAGTCCCACAAGCCAACGCCACCCGCAGCAGCCGGGGCCCCGCTCCCAGGGGAGCCCCCTGCCCCTGCAGCCACGGGGCCTGCCTTGCCAGACCTCGGGCCGTGCCAGCCCACCGACCACCCACTTGCCGCCTTTCCATTGACCATGTCCTCCTTCCAACAGACACCAAGGGCCCTGCCCTCACCTCGCCGACACGAGGACAAAGGAGCTGGGCTCCTGGGAATCAGCCTGAGCTCCCGGAAGACGCGGCTGTTGTCTGGCTCCAAGAGGAAAAGGCAAAGAAGAATGCTCGCCTTGTTGCAGGAGTGCTTCCAGACCCTGCAAAGCAACGTCAACCTGCTCTGTAAAGCCAGAGGAGTGCCGTGTTCTCTTCCGGAACCCGTTTTGCAGAGGGAACCCGATTTGCAGAGGGATGCCCCCGAGAAGGTACCGCGCCGGGAGGAACACGGCGGAGATGGAGCGCTAGCCTCACCGTCGGAACCCGATTGGCAGAGGGATGCCCCCGTGAGGCTACCGCGCCTGGAGGAACACGGCGGAGATGGAGCGCTAGCCTCACCGTGGGAACCGGATTGGCAGAGGGATGCCCCCGAGAAGCTACCGTGCCTGGAGGAACACGGCGGAGATGGAGCGCTAGCCTCACCGTGGGAACCCGATTGGCAGTGGGATGCCCCCGAGGTGCTACCGCGCCAGGAGGAACAAGGCGGAGATGGACCTCTAGCCTCACCGTGGGAACCCGATTGGCAGAGGGATGCCCCCGAGAATCTACCGCGCCTGGAGGAACACGGCGGAGATGGAGCGCTAGCCTCGCCGTGGGAACCCGATTGGCAGAGGGATGCCCCCGAGAAGCTACCGCGCCTGGAGGAACACGAACACGGCAGAGATGGAGCGCTAGCCTCACAGTGGGAACCCGATTGGCAGTGGGATGCCCCCGAGGTGCTACCGCGCCAGGAGGAACAAGGCGGAGATGGACCTCTAGCCTCACCGTGGGAACCCGATTGGCAGAGGGATGCCCCCGAGAATCTACCGCGCCTGGAGGAACACGGCGGAGATGGAGCGCTAGCCTCGCTGTCGGAACCCGATTGGCAGAGGGATGCCCCCGAGAAGCTACCGCGCCTGGAAGAACACGGCGGAGATGGAGCGCTAGCCTCACAGTGGGAACTCGATTGGCAGTGGGATGCCCCCGAGGAGCTACCGCGCCTGGAGGAACACGGCGGAGATGGACCGCTAGCCTCACCGTGGGAACCTGATTGGCAGTGGGATGCCCCCGAGATGCTACCGCGCCTGGAGGAACACGGCGGACATGGAGCGGTAGCCTCGCAGTCGGAACCCGATTGGCAGAGGGATGCCCCCGAGAAGCTACCGCGCCTGGGAGAACACGGCGGAGATGGAGCGCTAGCCTCACCGTGGGAACTCGATTGGCAGTGGGATGCCCCCGAGATGCTACCGGGCCTGGAGAAAAACGGCGGAGATGGACCGCTAGCCTCACCGTGGGAACCCGATTGGCAGTGGGATGCCCCCGAGAAGCTACCGCGCCTGGAGGAAAACGGCGGAGATGGAGCGCTAGCCTCACAGACGGATCCCTTCGGGAAGGAGCATCGCCAGCCCGCCTTGGGGACGGACACACGGGAAGAAGCCCAGTCACTGCGGGAGCCCCAAGAGCAGGGCGTGGCAGAGCAGGTCCTGCACAGCACGGCCAACCGGCCCAAGGACTCGCCCCCAAAGATGGCTCTTTTGGAAACAGCAGAAGCAGCAGCTGTCCAGGAAAACGTCCCGCGCGCCCCATCCCCCACCACACGCAGCCCCGAAGCTCCCTCGCAGCCCGCCACTGCCTGCCGAGCGCGCCGCATCCCTGCCAAGCCGCAGGTGCTCGGCAGCCACAAGAAGAAGATCGCACCGCTGATGGCCAAGTCCATCAGAGACTACAAGACCCTGTGCTCCCGACGACGGCGGTGAACCCAGGGCTTGCCCCGCACGCACATGCACACGGCCTTTGGAAGGAGGCCGGCCAGCACAGGGAGGGAGCGGTCCTGCCACGGGACACTAGCTTCTTTGCATTCCCGAACACTTTGGGATCTGACTCCTAGAGTTTTCCTGTGTTGCACCTGTGCCCCTTCCTGGACCCATAGAGGACAAGGGTCGGCGTTAGTGTCCCTGCGTGCTGGGAATGTGGTGGACTTCTTGCATTTACTGTGTCTGTTACCTACCATTTGCTTACATTGTATTTATGAGTCTGTAACTAATTGTGCTTCGTGCCAACTGCACTGTATACTACTAACAATAATGGTCGGTCATTGCTGTCAGGAGTTCTTAGATCTCATCAAGTCAGACATTCTGTAGAGCTTTCAAACCCTCTGCGAGGGAGGAGGGAAATATACACTGCTCAACTCAATAAATGATATTTATTAAGACAACAGACTCCTGGAGTTTCTCAGTGTTGTGCCTGTGAGTCCGTGGCCCACTGTCCACAGCCTCCCGCATCAACAGTATGTGAGCATATGCATTTCTCTACTGCCATCCAGAAGGCTCTGGACAAAAGAAATGGATAGCTCTGAGGGTTCAAGTGTGGATGGACATCCATCAAATATACACAAATACTCTCTCTTTGATAAAGCAATTTCAATGATAGAATTTTTATCCTCGACATATAAACGTGTGTGTGATGTGTGTTTGTGTGTGTGCGTCCGTGTGTGCATGTGTGTGTGCCTGTGCACGTGTGGGTGCGTGTGCGTGTGCATGTGTGTGTGCCTGTGGGCGTGTGCGTGCGTGTGCGTGGGTGCGTGTGTGCGTGTGTGTGTGTGTGTGTGTGTGTGTGTGTGTTTAATATTGCTCACACTTGGTTATGCCATTTGAGGCCACTTTTACTCAAGGACATTTGCCTGCTTCTCTGAGTAGGGTGCATATGACAATCTCACCCTGGCCAAAGTGCTCAGTGTTTGGAGGAAAAAACCGCACATCTGAGGGTCACAGGTTTGATTCCCATCAAAGGCATGTACCTGGGTTGCATGTTTAATCCTGAGCACAATAGGGGCACGGCAAACTGGGGCGGCTTTCACCACTATCACCAATATCTTTCTCTCTCTTTTCTCTCTTGTGTTTCACCCCCCCCCCCCCACTTCCTTCCTTCCACACTCTCTAAAAATCAATTGGGGGGTGGGGGAGGGATATCAACCCGTGAGGATTAACATAAAAAGAAATAAAGAGAAATCAAACGTCAAGGAGGTACGGGTACAAATATTGGAGCCCAGGACCCAGCAAGGAAGGGAATCCTGTAGGGGACCATAGGTTAAATCTGGGAAGATCTCGGTCCTAGGAATCAACACAGAAAAGAGGCTGGCTTGCCTCAGTTTCCCTTTTTCTGTGTGGCCCAGGAGGCTGGAGGAGGGCGGGGCGGGAGGGTAGGGTGGGGGTGGGTGCCCCGGGAGGCGGGAATCTGTTTCTGAAGTTGGGTTGAGATGCTGCCCCCTGCAGGCACAGGTCAGAAACACACCTCAATCCCCTCAGGCAGGGGGCAGAAACACACCTAAATCCACTCTCCAGGAAGGTGGCTTCACCCTTCACCTCCAATTAGTTCTGATATCAAATGATTAACTGCACTGCCCCGCACAGTGAAAAACAAAAACAGCATAGTGTGACACAACGGTAATAATAAGCATTACACATCAGATATTGGAACTCTCAGACACAGTCTTTAATAGAACTATTTTAACCAATACCATTGCAATAGCATATATATTTCACAAAACTGCCCTGAGACTTTCGGGCGGTCTGAGTCGTGTCCCCTTCCCCAACGTGTACATGGCAGCCCTAACCCCGACCGTCTACTTGAGAATGGGACTGTATTTGGAGATGGGACTTTCAGGAGCCCATTTCCCTGAAATGACCCGGGTAGGTCGCGCCCTTATCCAATAGGTCTGGCGGTCCTTGTAGGAAGAGGACCTTTGGACACACAAAGAGATACCGGGGATGGTCTTCCATCCCGGAGGGACCCTGTGATGCACAACACAACAAGAAGGCGGCAGTTTGCAAGCCAAGGAGAGGAGCCTTGGCAGAAACCAAACCTGCTGACACCTGGAGCTTGGACCTCCAGTTTCCAGAACTGTGAGAACATCCATGTATGAGGTTTAAACCACTCTGTCGGCTATTTCGTTAGGCAGCGCTAGCAAGCTACTCCCACCGCTCTGTTGAAAGCCACGGAAATCTAGCTCAGAGAAATTAAAGAAGATCCAACATTTCCGATTGGGAAAGTCAATATCCTAAAGATGTTAATTCTCCTACAAATTGACCTAAGGATTCCATGGGATCGCATTCAAAGCCCAACAGGTCTTTTTCAATTAACTGAACGGTTGATTATAACTTTTATGTGAGAAATGACAGCAACCAAGATAGCTGTGAAAAGAGCTAAATCAGAGGAGGGTACACCATCCGTGTTCAGGGCTTAACCTAGAGCCACAGTAGTTAAGGTAGTTTGATGTTGGCATGTAGACAGAAAAATGTATCCATGGAACAGAATAGAGAATTCAGAAATGGGCCCGCAAATATACGGTCATTTTATTTTCCTTACACTGTAGGCTGCGTAATTCCGATTTTTAAAAAGAACAAAGTAAAAGTTGCTAAAGCCATAGCCAGTTTGGCTGAGTGGAAAGGTCCCAGGTTCGGTGATGGTCAAAGTCACTCACTATCTTGTGTGCAGGCTCCTACCCTCACCCTCGTTGGGACACCTCTCTCTGTGTCTCTCCATCTCTTTCCCGTGCTCTCTAAAAGTGAAGGGAGCCCTGGACCATTGCATTCAGTGGATAGAGCGTTGGCCTGGGTCCCCAAGGGTCCCCGGTTCATTTCGTGTCAAGGGCACATGCCGGGGTCCTGGACTTGGTCCCCAGTGTGGGGCCCGCGGGAGGCAGCCAATCAATGATTCTCGCGATGGATGTTTATCTCACTCTACCACTCCCTTCCGCCCTAAAATCAATGAAAATATAGTATGAAAAATTAAAATACGGGAAAGAGAAAAGTAAATGAAAACAATGTCCTTGGGTGAGGATGAAAAGTAATGGAAGAACGATATTTCTGACTTGACTTCATTTGGATGAAAAACACGGTGTGTGCACACACAGGGAAAAGTTGTAGAAGGATGCATGGAGAAACACTAAGGTCCGCCCCTGCTTAACACCTCCGCGGTCCTGCCGTGTGGGAATGGAGCGTGGTTATTTTACTTGCTGTGTTTGTTGCAGATTTTTTCCCCCTCAAAATTGAGTGATGACTCTGAGTAATCATGCAGTGTTAAAACGGTCAATGGGGACTTCTGAGACTATTGAAAACAATGATAATGTTCAGGAATTCTCCCAAGTCCTGTAGCCTAACACTTGGGGGGGGTGGGGGGGGGCGGGCGCGGACGGGTGTGAATCTTTCAAATCCAGAATTACAGGGGGAAATACAGACTGCTGGGTGAATAAGGTTCCGACAACGGGCAATCTGAGGGCTAAACTCCAAAAGCCTATAGAATGGTCCAAGGGACGGAATGACGTGAACCAGAAACCGACCGAGGCGGAGCGAGCGAGCGAGCAAGGAGCAGGTTCATTCCTGGACATCAAGCCGTCCTCTCTTAGTTCTTCTCTAGTCCAAGACTTCTTCTAGTCAGCGTGGAGAATGGGAAGGCCTTTTGGGTGGCAGGAATCACCAAATGAATGAAACAAACCGCTTCCTTCTCGGGCGAAGGTAAGTGCCGATCGCCACAAGCGAGTGGCCGTTGGCGGATTTGGACTAGTGGGTAGAGCGTCGGCCTGCGGACTCAGGGATCCCGGTTCGATCCCCGTCAAGGGCGTGGACCTCGCGTGCCGCCACATCCCCAGTGGGCTGTGGGGGTTGTGGCGTGTGCCAGCAGCACCTCATTCATGTTTCTCTCCCGTCAATGTCGCTCAACCATCCTTCTCCCTTTCTCTCTGCAAAAACTCAATAAACAACATAGTAACTTAAAAATCGAAAAAGAAGAAGAAGGAGAAGAGCACTGGAGTGTAGGCTCATCTGAGCCAGGCCCGACTGCTGACACGCAGGTGAGCGGAGCACAGGGTCATTCGGCGGCCAAACATTCCGCAGGAACTGATGGACCCCTGCGTCCATCACACCCCGCTCTGCGGGCGCCCCCCTCCCCACACACACGAGGGACTATTCCTGTCCCCTACCCCCACCCACACCCCCACCCCCTAGGGCTAAGCGCTTGGAGTGCACACACATGGCTTTCTCTCTCTAAGCTCCCAAAACTTCTTCACCCTGGGCCCAAACTTCTTCCTGTTCCGTGACCCGCGTATGCAAATTAAGTTCGCCTGCCTGCGCCTCAGTTTCCAGCAACAGGAGACCGGATTCATGGAACCCACTTCACGGCTCGCTTCCCGCCATCAAGGAAGACAGGACCTCGGGGTGTCATTGGCACCTGCTTCACCCCTGGGAGGGGCCAATCTCCGTCCCCGCGTGGTCCTGGCCACGCCTCCCTCGCCCCACCCACCACGCGAGAGCTTCAAGACAGGACTGCTGGGCCTCGGCGGGATCATTCCGCTGCAGACTGAGCAGAGACACGGTCGCCAGTGCGAGCGCGAGCGCGTGCCGATCAATCAGCAGCCTTGGCCGAGACTGGGTGCGAGAAGCTGGTTCTAGGGTAAGGAGGCCCTGGCAGGAATTTGGCGGGAAGGAGCGGCATTGCGGGGCCTCTCCCACCCCGACCCCCCGAAGCCCCACCGCCCAAACCCTGACCTTCACACCCCTCTCCCCCTGTGTTTCGTCAACTAGGAGAGCAGGTGGAGCAGCCTTGTGGTGGCAGAAGCCCATTCCTTTCAGAGGCGGCAGGTGCACCTTGGCTGTCTGGAGCCCATCACCGGGACCCCGCACCGCAGGAGACAGGGGCTGTGAGTCAGAGAGGGGAGCGCCCGCCTTCCTTCCAAAAGGACAGCCCCCCCCCCCCCGCTGGGGGCCAACGGCCAGGGGGAGCCCTCCGCTGGGATGCCCCAGAGACTTCACCAAGCCTTCGCCATGGAGAGCAGCCCACCGCCTCTCTGCCCGCAAGGACCCGGGGGACAGCTGTCCTCTCGTGGCATCAACAAGGGCAAGGAAAGAAGAGAGCGCCGCAGCTTCCACGAGTCTGAGCCTTCGTGGGAGGGGGCTGCACACAAGCCCGCGAAGAAGCGAAAGCGCACACACTCGGGGAAGAGCCCATCCCATTACCCACGGGGCCAGCGTCTACCCGGCTTCGACCCCCCAGAGGGGCCGGGGGGCCTGCCGCCCGAGGTGAGGAGCAAGCCCAAGACTCCAGAAGGGAAAGGCAAGAGTCCCCACTTGGGAAGGAAGCCAGCGGGCCCCGCACCTGAGCTGGAGGCCGCAGCGGAGGCAGCAGCGGCTCCCGCTCCAGCTCCAGCTCTCGCTCCCGCTCCCGCGGAGGAAGACCACGAGGCAGACCCGCCCACCATGTGCTTCCAGGACTACCTCACCTATGACCAGCCTCCCGCCAGGAAGAAGAAGAAGAAGAAGAAGAAGAAGAAGAAGAAGAACGAGAAGGAGGAGGAGGAGGAGAAGGAGAACAAGAAGAAGAAGAACAAGAGGAGGAAGAGCGAGAAGACGCCAGCCACCGCGCTGCAAGCAAAGAGTCTTCACAAACAGGACTCCACGGCCACAAAGGCGGAAGCAGGCAAGTCCCACAAGCCAACGCCACCCGCAGCAGCCGGGGCCCCGCTCCCAGGGGAGCCCCCTGCCCCTGCAGCCACGGGGCCTGCCTTGCCAGACCTCGGGCCGTGCCAGCCCACCGACCACCCACTTGCCGCCTTTCCATTGACCATGTCCTCCTTCCAACAGACACCAAGGGCCCTGCCCTCACCTCGCCGACACGAGGACAAGGGAGCTGGGCTCCTGGGAATCAGCCTGAGCTCCCGGAAGACGCGGCTGTTGTCTGGCTCCAAGAGGGAAAGGCAAAGAAGAATGCTCGCCTTGTTGCAGGAGTGCTTCCAGACCCTGCAAAGCAACGTCAACCTGCTCTGTAAAGCCAGAGGAGTGCCGTGTTCTCTTCCGGAACCCGTTTTGCAGAGGGAACCCGATTTGCAGAGGGATGCCCCCGAGAAGGTACCGCGCCGGGAGGAACACGGCGGAGATGGAGCGCTAGCCTCACCGTCGGAACCCGATTGGCAGAGGGATGCCCCCGTGAGGCTACCGCGCCTGGAAGAACACGGCGGAGATGGAGCGCTAGCCTCACCGTGGGAACCGGATTGGCAGAGGGATGCCCCCGAGAAGCTACCGCGCCTGGAGGAACACGGCGGAGATGGAGCGCTAGCCTCACAGTGGGAACCCGATTGGCAGAGGGATGCCCCCGAGAAGCTACCGTGCCTGGAGGAACACGGCGGAGATGGAGCGCTAGCCTCACCGTGGGAACCCGATTGGCAGTGGGATGCCCCCGAGGTGCTACCGCGCCAGGAGGAACAAGGCGGAGATGGACCTCTAGCCTCACCGTGGGAACCCGATTGGCAGAGGGATGCCCCCGAGAATCTACCGCGCCTGGAGGAACACGGCGGAGATGGAGCGCTAGCCTCGCTGTCGGAACCCGATTGGCAGAGGGATGCCCCCGAGAAGCTACCGCGCCTGGAAGAACACGGCGGAGATGGAGCGCTAGCCTCACAGTGGGAACTCGATTGGCAGTGGGATGCCCCCGAGGAGCTACCGCGCCTGGAGGAACACGGCGGAGATGGACCGCTAGCCTCACCGTGGGAACCTGATTGGCAGTGGGATGCCCCCGAGATGCTACCGCGCCTGGAGGAACACGGCGGAGATGGAGCGGTAGCCTCGCAGTCGGAACCCGATTGGCAGAGGGATGCCCCCGAGAAGCTACCGCGCCTGGGAGAACACGGCGGAGATGGAGCGCTAGCCTCACCGTGGGAACTCGATTGGCAGTGGGATGCCCCCGAGATGCTACCGGGCCTGGAGAAAAACGGCGGAGATGGACCGCTAGCCTCACCGTGGGAACCCGATTGGCAGTGGGATGCCCCCGAGAAGCTACCGCGCCTGGAGGAAAACGGCGGAGATGGAGCGCTAGCCTCACAGACGGATCCCTTCGGGAAGGAGCATCGCCAGCCCGCCTTGGGGACGGACACGCGGGAAGAAGCCCAGTCACTGCGGGAGCCCCAAGAGCAGGGCGTGGCAGAGCAGGTCCTGCACAGCACGGCCAACCGGCCCAAGGACTCGCCCCCAAAGATGGCTCTTTTGGAAACAGCAGAAGCAGCAGCTGTCCAGGAAAACGTCCCGCGCGCCCCATCCCCCACCACACGCAGCCCCGAAGCTCCCTCGCAGCCCGCCACTGCCTGCCGAGCGCGCCGCATCCCTGCCAAGCCGCAGGTGCTCGGCAGCCACAAGAAGAAGATCGCACCGCTGATGGCCAAGTCCATCAGAGACTACTAGACCCTGTGCTCCCGACGACGGCGGTGAACCCAGGGCTTGCCCCGCACGCACATGCACACGGCCTTTGGAAGGAGGCCGGCCAGCACAGGGAGGGAGCGGTCCTGCCACGGGACACTAGCTTCTTTGCATTCCCGAACACTTTGGGATCTGACTCCTAGAGTTTTCCTGTGTTGCACCTGTGCCCCTTCCTGGACCCATAGAGGACAAGGGTCGGCGTTAGTGTCCCTGCGTGCTGGGAATGTGGTGGACTTCTTGCATTTACTGTGTCTGTTACCTACCATTTGCTTACATTGTATTTATGAGTCTGTAACTAATTGTGCTTCGTGCCAACTGCACTGTATACTACTAACAATAATGGTCGGTCATTGCTGTCAGGAGTTCTTAGATCTCATCAAGTCAGACATTCTGTAGAGCTTTCAAACCCTCTGCGAGGGAGGAGGGAAATATACACTGCTCAACTCAATAAATGATATTTATTAAGACAACAGACTCCTGGAGTTTCTCAGTGTTGTGCCTGTGAGTCCGTGGCCCACTGTCCACAGCCTCCCGCATCAACAGTATGTGAGCATATGCATTTCTCTACTGCCATCCAGAAGGCTCTGGACAAAAGAAATGGATAGCTCTGAGGGTTCAAGTGTGGATGGACATCCATCAAATATACACAAATACTCTCTCTTTGATAAAGCAATTTCAATGATAGAATTTTTATCCTCGACATATAAACGTGTGTGTGATGTGTGTTTGTGTGTGTGCGTCCGTGTGTGCATGTGTGTGTGCCTGTGCACGTGTGGGTGCGTGTGCGTGTGCATGTGTGTGTGCCTGTGGGCGTGTGCGTGCGTGTGCGTGGGTGCGTGTGTGCGTGTGTGTGTGTGTGTGTGTGTGTGTGTGTGTTTAATATTGCTCACACTTGGTTATGCCATTTGAGGCCACTTTTACTCAAGGACATTTGCCTGCTTCTCTGAGTAGGGTGCATATGACAATCTCACCCTGGCCAAAGTGCTCAGTGTTTGGAGGAAAAAACCGCACATCTGAGGGTCACAGGTTTGATTCCCATCAAAGGCATGTACCTGGGTTGCATGTTTAATCCTGAGCACAATAGGGGCACGGCAAACTGGGGCGGCTTTCACCACTATCACCAATATCTTTCTCTCTCTTTTCTCTCTTGTGTTTCACCCCCCCCCACTTCCTTCCTTCCACACTCTCTAAAAATCAATTGGGGGGTGGGGGAGGGATATCAACCCGTGAGGATTAACATAAAAAGAAATAAAGAGAAATCAAACGTCAAGGAGGTACGGGTACAAATATTGGAGCCCAGGACCCAGCAAGGAAGGGAATCCTGTAGGGGACCATAGGTTAAATCTGGGAAGATCTCGGTCCTAGGAATCAACACAGAAAAGAGGCTGGCTTGCCTCAGTTTCCCTTTTTCTGTGTGGCCCAGGAGGCTGGAGGAGGGCGGGGTGGGAGGGTAGGGTGGGGGTGGGTGCCCCGGGAGGCGGGAATCTGTTTCTGAAGTTGGGTTGAGATGCTGCCCCCTGCAGGCACAGGTCAGAAACACACCTCAATCCCCTCAGGCAGGGGGCAGAAACACACCTAAATCCACTCTCCAGGAAGGTGGCTTCACCCTTCACCTCCAATTAGTTCTGATATCAAATGATTAACTGCACTGCCCCGCACAGTGAAAAACAAAAACAGCATAGTGTGACACAACGGTAATAATAAGCATTACACATCAGATATTGGAACTCTCAGACACAGTCTTTAATAGAACTATTTTAACCAATACCATTGCAATAGCATATATATTTCACAAAACTGCCCTGAGACTTTCGGGCGGTCTGAGTCGTGTCCCCTTCCCCAACGTGTACATGGCAGCCCTAACCCCGACCGTCTACTTGAGAATGGGACTGTATTTGGAGATGGGACTTTCAGGAGCCCATTTCCCTGAAATGACCCGGGTAGGTCGCGCCCTTATCCAATAGGTCTGGCGGTCCTTGTAGGAAGAGGACCTTTGGACACACAAAGAGATACCGGGGATGGTCTTCCATCCCGGAGGGACCCTGTGATGCACAACACAACAAGAAGGCGGCAGTTTGCAAGCCAAGGAGAGGAGCCTTGGCAGAAACCAAACCTGCTGACACCTGGAGCTTGGACCTCCAGTTTCCAGAACTGTGAGAACATCCATGTATGAGGTTTAAACCACTCTGTCGGCTATTTCGTTAGGCAGCGCTAGCAAGCTACTCCCACCGCTCTGTTGAAAGCCACGGAAATCTAGCTCAGAGAAATTAAAGAAGATCCAACATTTCCGATTGGGAAAGTCAATATCCTAAAGATGTTAATTCTCCTACAAATTGACCTAAGGATTCCATGGGATCGCATTCAAAGCCCAACAGGTCTTTTTCAATTAACTGAACGGTTGATTATAACTTTTATGTGAGAAATGACAGCAACCAAGATAGCTGTGAAAAGAGCTAAATCAGAGGAGGGTACACCATCCGTGTTCAGGGCTTAACCTAGAGCCACAGTAGTTAAGGTAGTTTGATGTTGGCATGTAGACAGAAAAATGTATCCATGGAACAGAATAGAGAATTCAGAAATGGGCCCGCAAATATACGGTCATTTTATTTTCCTTACACTGTAGGCTGCGTAATTCCGATTTTTAAAAAGAACAAAGTAAAAGTTGCTAAAGCCATAGCCAGTTTGGCTGAGTGGAAAGGTCCCAGGTTCGGTGATGGTCAAAGTCACTCACTATCTTGTGTGCAGGCTCCTACCCTCACCCTCGTTGGGACACCTCTCTCTGTGTCTCTCCATCTCTTTCCCGTGCTCTCTAAAAGTGAAGGGAGCCCTGGACCATTGCATTCAGTGGATAGAGCGTTGGCCTGGGTCCCCAAGGGTCCCCGGTTCATTTCGTGTCAAGGGCACATGCCGGGGTCCTGGACTTGGTCCCCAGTGTGGGGCCCGCGGGAGGCAGCCAATCAATGATTCTCGCGATGGATGTTTATCTCACTCTACCACTCCCTTCCGCCCTAAAATCAATGAAAATATAGTATGAAAAATTAAAATACGGGAAAGAGAAAAGTAAATGAAAACAATGTCCTTGGGTGAGGATGAAAAGTAATGGAAGAACGATATTTCTGACTTGACTTCATTTGGATGAAAAACACGGTGTGTGCACACACAGGGAAAAGTTGTAGAAGGATGCATGGAGAAACACTAAGGTCCGCCCCTGCTTAACACCTCCGCGGTCCTGCCGTGTGGGAATGGAGCGTGGTTATTTTACTTGCTGTGTTTGTTGCAGATTTTTTCCCCCTCAAAATTGAGTGATGACTCTGAGTAATCATGCAGTGTTAAAACGGTCAATGGGGACTTCTGAGACTATTGAAAACAATGATAATGTTCAGGAATTCTCCCAAGTCCTGTAGCCTAACACTTGGGGGGGGTGGGGGGGGGCGGGCGCGGACGGGTGTGAATCTTTCAAATCCAGAATTACAGGGGGAAATACAGACTGCTGGGTGAATAAGGTTCCGACAACGGGCAATCTGAGGGCTAAACTCCAAAAGCCTATAGAATGGTCCAAGGGACGGAATGACGTGAACCAGAAACCGACCGAGGCGGAGCGAGCGAGCGAGCAAGGAGCAGGTTCATTCCTGGACATCAAGCCGTCCTCTCTTAGTTCTTCTCTAGTCCAAGACTTCTTCTAGTCAGCGTGGAGAATGGGAAGGCCTTTTGGGTGGCAGGAATCACCAAATGAATGAAACAAACCGCTTCCTTCTCGGGCGAAGGTAAGTGCCGATCGCCACAAGCGAGTGGCCGTTGGCGGATTTGGACTAGTGGGTAGAGCGTCGGCCTGCGGACTCAGGGATCCCGGTTCGATCCCCGTCAAGGGCGTGGACCTCGCGTGCCGCCACATCCCCAGTGGGCTGTGGGGGTTGTGGCGTGTGCCAGCAGCACCTCATTCATGTTTCTCTCCCGTCAATGTCGCTCAACCATCCTTCTCCCTTTCTCTCTGCAAAAACTCAATAAACAACATAGTAACTTAAAAATCGAAAAAGAAGAAGAAGGAGAAGAGCACTGGAGTGTAGGCTCATCTGAGCCAGGCCCGACTGCTGACACGCAGGTGAGCGGAGCACAGGGTCATTCGGCGGCCAAACATTCCGCAGGAACTGATGGACCCCTGCGTCCATCACACCCCGCTCTGCGGGCGCCCCCCTCCCCACACACACGAGGGACTATTCCTGTCCCCTACCCCCACCCACACCCCCACCCCCTAGGGCTAAGCGCTTGGAGTGCACACACATGGCTTTCTCTCTCTAAGCTCCCAAAACTTCTTCACCCTGGGCCCAAACTTCTTCCTGTTCCGTGACCCGCGTATGCAAATTAAGTTCGCCTGCCTGCGCCTCAGTTTCCAGCAACAGGAGACCGGATTCATGGAACCCACTTCACGGCTCGCTTCCCGCCATCAAGGAAGACAGGACCTCGGGGTGTCATTGGCACCTGCTTCACCCCTGGGAGGGGCCAATCTCCGTCCCCGCGTGGTCCTGGCCACGCCTCCCTCGCCCCACCCACCACGCGAGAGCTTCAAGACAGGACTGCTGGGCCTCGGCGGGATCATTCCGCTGCAGACTGAGCAGAGACACGGTCGCCAGTGCGAGCGCGAGCGCGTGCCGATCAATCAGCAGCCTTGGCCGAGACTGGGTGCGAGAAGCTGGTTCTAGGGTAAGGAGGCCCTGGCAGGAATTTGGCGGGAAGGAGCGGCATTGCGGGGCCTCTCCCACCCCGACCCCCCGAAGCCCCACCGCCCAAACCCTGACCTTCACACCCCTCTCCCCCTGTGTTTCGTCAACTAGGAGAGCAGGTGGAGCAGCCTTGTGGTGGCAGAAGCCCATTCCTTTCAGAGGCGGCAGGTGCACCTTGGCTGTCTGGAGCCCATCACCGGGACCCCGCACCGCAGGAGACAGGGGCTGTGAGTCAGAGAGGGGAGCGCCCGCCTTCCTTCCAAAAGGACAGCCCCCCCCCCCCCGCTGGGGGCCAACGGCCAGGGGGAGCCCTCCGCTGGGATGCCCCAGAGACTTCACCAAGCCTTCGCCATGGAGAGCAGCCCACCGCCTCTCTGCCCGCAAGGACCCGGGGGACAGCTGTCCTCTCGTGGCATCAACAAGGGCAAGGAAAGAAGAGAGCGCCGCAGCTTCCACGAGTCTGAGCCTTCGTGGGAGGGGGCTGCACACAAGCCCGCGAAGAAGCGAAAGCGCACACACTCGGGGAAGAGCCCATCCCATTACCCACGGGGCCAGCGTCTACCCGGCTTCGACCCCCCAGAGGGGCCGGGGGGCCTGCCGCCCGAGGTGAGGAGCAAGCCCAAGACTCCAGAAGGGAAAGGCAAGAGTCCCCACTTGGGAAGGAAGCCAGCGGGCCCCGCACCTGAGCTGGAGGCCGCAGCGGAGGCAGCAGCGGCTCCCGCTCCAGCTCCAGCTCTCGCTCCCGCTCCCGCGGAGGAAGACCACGAGGCAGACCCGCCCACCATGTGCTTCCAGGACTACCTCACCTATGACCAGCCTCCCGCCAGGAAGAAGAAGAAGAAGAAGAAGAAGAAGAAGAAGAAGAACGAGAAGGAGGAGGAGGAGGAGAAGGAGAACAAGAAGAAGAAGAACAAGAGGAGGAAGAGCGAGAAGACGCCAGCCACCGCGCTGCAAGCAAAGAGTCTTCACAAACAGGACTCCACGGCCACAAAGGCGGAAGCAGGCAAGTCCCACAAGCCAACGCCACCCGCAGCAGCCGGGGCCCCGCTCCCAGGGGAGCCCCCTGCCCCTGCAGCCACGGGGCCTGCCTTGCCAGACCTCGGGCCGTGCCAGCCCACCGACCACCCACTTGCCGCCTTTCCATTGACCATGTCCTCCTTCCAACAGACACCAAGGGCCCTGCCCTCACCTCGCCGACACGAGGACAAGGGAGCTGGGCTCCTGGGAATCAGCCTGAGCTCCCGGAAGACGCGGCTGTTGTCTGGCTCCAAGAGGGAAAGGCAAAGAAGAATGCTCGCCTTGTTGCAGGAGTGCTTCCAGACCCTGCAAAGCAACGTCAACCTGCTCTGTAAAGCCAGAGGAGTGCCGTGTTCTCTTCCGGAACCCGTTTTGCAGAGGGAACCCGATTTGCAGAGGGATGCCCCCGAGAAGGTACCGCGCCGGGAGGAACACGGCGGAGATGGAGCGCTAGCCTCACCGTCGGAACCCGATTGGCAGAGGGATGCCCCCGTGAGGCTACCGCGCCTGGAAGAACACGGCGGAGATGGAGCGCTAGCCTCACAGTGGGAACCGGATTGGCAGAGGGATGCCCCCGAGAAGCTACCGCGCCTGGAGGAACACGGCGGAGATGGAGCGCTAGCCTCACAGTGGGAACCCGATTGGCAGAGGGATGCCCCCGAGAAGCTACCGTGCCTGGAGGAACACGGCGGAGATGGAGCGCTAGCCTCACCGTGGGAACCCGATTGGCAGTGGGATGCCCCCGAGGTGCTACCGCGCCAGGAGGAACAAGGCGGAGATGGACCTCTAGCCTCACCGTGGGAACCCGATTGGCAGAGGGATGCCCCCGAGAATCTACCGCGCCTGGAGGAACACGGCGGAGATGGAGCGCTAGCCTCGCTGTCGGAACCCGATTGGCAGAGGGATGCCCCCGAGAAGCTACCGCGCCTGGAAGAACACGGCGGAGATGGAGCGCTAGCCTCACAGTGGGAACTCGATTGGCAGTGGGATGCCCCCGAGGAGCTACCGCGCCTGGAGGAACACGGCGGAGATGGACCGCTAGCCTCACCGTGGGAACCTGATTGGCAGTGGGATGCCCCCGAGATGCTACCGCGCCTGGAGGAACACGGCGGAGATGGAGCGGTAGCCTCGCAGTCGGAACCCGATTGGCAGAGGGATGCCCCCGAGAAGCTACCGCGCCTGGGAGAACACGGCGGAGATGGAGCGCTAGCCTCACCGTGGGAACTCGATTGGCAGTGGGATGCCCCCGAGATGCTACCGGGCCTGGAGAAAAACGGCGGAGATGGACCGCTAGCCTCACCGTGGGAACCCGATTGGCAGTGGGATGCCCCCGAGAAGCTACCGCGCCTGGAGGAAAACGGCGGAGATGGAGCGCTAGCCTCACAGACGGATCCCTTCGGGAAGGAGCATCGCCAGCCCGCCTTGGGGACGGACACGCGGGAAGAAGCCCAGTCACTGCGGGAGCCCCAAGAGCAGGGCGTGGCAGAGCAGGTCCTGCACAGCACGGCCAACCGGCCCAAGGACTCGCCCCCAAAGATGGCTCTTTTGGAAACAGCAGAAGCAGCAGCTGTCCAGGAAAACGTCCCGCGCGCCCCATCCCCCACCACACGCAGCCCCGAAGCTCCCTCGCAGCCCGCCACTGCCTGCCGAGCGCGCCGCATCCCTGCCAAGCCGCAGGTGCTCGGCAGCCACAAGAAGAAGATCGCACCGCTGATGGCCAAGTCCATCAGAGACTACTAGACCCTGTGCTCCCGACGACGGCGGTGAACCCAGGGCTTGCCCCGCACGCACATGCACACGGCCTTTGGAAGGAGGCCGGCCAGCACAGGGAGGGAGCGGTCCTGCCACGGGACACTAGCTTCTTTGCATTCCCGAACACTTTGGGATCTGACTCCTAGAGTTTTCCTGTGTTGCACCTGTGCCCCTTCCTGGACCCATAGAGGACAAGGGTCGGCGTTAGTGTCCCTGCGTGCTGGGAATGTGGTGGACTTCTTGCATTTACTGTGTCTGTTACCTACCATTTGCTTACATTGTATTTATGAGTCTGTAACTAATTGTGCTTCGTGCCAACTGCACTGTATACTACTAACAATAATGGTCGGTCATTGCTGTCAGGAGTTCTTAGATCTCATCAAGTCAGACATTCTGTAGAGCTTTCAAACCCTCTGCGAGGGAGGAGGGAAATATACACTGCTCAACTCAATAAATGATATTTATTAAGACAACAGACTCCTGGAGTTTCTCAGTGTTGTGCCTGTGAGTCCGTGGCCCACTGTCCACAGCCTCCCGCATCAACAGCATGTGAGCATATGCATTTCTCTACTGCCATCCAGAAGGCTCTGGACAAAAGAAATGGATAGCTCTGAGGGTTCAAGTGTGGATGGACATCCATCAAATATACACAAATACTCTCTCTTTGATAAAGCAATTTCAATGATAGAATTTTTATCCTCGACATATAAACGTGTGTGTGATGTGTGTTTGTGTGTGTGCGTCCGTGTGTGCATGTGTGTGTGCCTGTGCACGTGTGGGTGCGTGTGCGTGTGCATGTGTGTGTGCCTGTGGGCGTGTGCGTGCGTGTGCGTGGGTGCGTGTGTGCGTGTGTGTGTGTGTGTGTGTGTGTGTGTGTGTGTTTAATATTGCTCACACTTGGTTATGCCATTTGAGGCCACTTTTACTCAAGGACATTTGCCTGCTTCTCTGAGTAGGGTGCATATGACAATCTCACCCTGGCCAAAGTGCTCAGTGTTTGGAGGAAAAAACCGCACATCTGAGGGTCACAGGTTTGATTCCCATCAAAGGCATGTACCTGGGTTGCATGTTTAATCCTGAGCACAATAGGGGCACGGCAAACTGGGGCGGCTTTCACCACTATCACCAATATCTTTCTCTCTCTTTTCTCTCTTGTGTTTCACCCCCCCCCCCCACTTCCTTCCTTCCACACTCTCTAAAAATCAATTGGGGGGTGGGGGAGGGATATCAACCCGTGAGGATTAACATAAAAAGAAATAAAGAGAAATCAAACGTCAAGGAGGTACGGGTACAAATATTGGAGCCCAGGACCCAGCAAGGAAGGGAATCCTGTAGGGGACCATAGGTTAAATCTGGGAAGATCTCGGTCCTAGGAATCAACACAGAAAAGAGGCTGGCTTGCCTCAGTTTCCCTTTTTCTGTGTGGCCCAGGAGGCTGGAGGAGGGCGGGGCGGGAGGGTAGGGTGGGGGTGGGTGCCCCGGGAGGCGGGAATCTGTTTCTGAAGTTGGGTTGAGATGCTGCCCCCTGCAGGCACAGGTCAGAAACACACCTCAATCCCCTCAGGCAGGGGGCAGAAACACACCTAAATCCACTCTCCAGGAAGGTGGCTTCACCCTTCACCTCCAATTAGTTCTGATATCAAATGATTAACTGCACTGCCCCGCACAGTGAAAAACAAAAACAGCATAGTGTGACACAACGGTAATAATAAGCATTACACATCAGATATTGGAACTCTCAGACACAGTCTTTAATAGAACTATTTTAACCAATACCATTGCAATAGCATATATATTTCACAAAACTGCCCTGAGACTTTCGGGCGGTCTGAGTCGTGTCCCCTTCCCCAACGTGTACATGGCAGCCCTAACCCCGACCGTCTACTTGAGAATGGGACTGTATTTGGAGATGGGACTTTCAGGAGCCCATTTCCCTGAAATGACCCGGGTAGGTCGCGCCCTTATCCAATAGGTCTGGCGGTCCTTGTAGGAAGAGGACCTTTGGACACACAAAGAGATACCGGGGATGGTCTTCCATCCCGGAGGGACCCTGTGATGCACAACACAACAAGAAGGCGGCAGTTTGCAAGCCAAGGAGAGGAGCCTTGGCAGAAACCAAACCTGCTGACACCTGGAGCTTGGACCTCCAGTTTCCAGAACTGTGAGAACATCCATGTATGAGGTTTAAACCACTCTGTCGGCTATTTCGTTAGGCAGCGCTAGCAAGCTACTCCCACCGCTCTGTTGAAAGCCACGGAAATCTAGCTCAGAGAAATTAAAGAAGATCCAACATTTCCGATTGGGAAAGTCAATATCCTAAAGATGTTAATTCTCCTACAAATTGACCTAAGGATTCCATGGGATCGCATTCAAAGCCCAACAGGTCTTTTTCAATTAACTGAACGGTTGATTATAACTTTTATGTGAGAAATGACAGCAACCAAGATAGCTGTGAAAAGAGCTAAATCAGAGGAGGGTACACCATCCGTGTTCAGGGCTTAACCTAGAGCCACAGTAGTTAAGGTAGTTTGATGTTGGCATGTAGACAGAAAAATGTATCCATGGAACAGAATAGAGAATTCAGAAATGGGCCCGCAAATATACGGTCATTTTATTTTCCTTACACTGTAGGCTGCGTAATTCCGATTTTTAAAAAGAACAAAGTAAAAGTTGCTAAAGCCATAGCCAGTTTGGCTGAGTGGAAAGGTCCCAGGTTCGGTGATGGTCAAAGTCACTCACTATCTTGTGTGCAGGCTCCTACCCTCACCCTCGTTGGGACACCTCTCTCTGTGTCTCTCCATCTCTTTCCCGTGCTCTCTAAAAGTGAAGGGAGCCCTGGACCATTGCATTCAGTGGATAGAGCGTTGGCCTGGGTCCCCAAGGGTCCCCGGTTCATTTCGTGTCAAGGGCACATGCCGGGGTCCTGGACTTGGTCCCCAGTGTGGGGCCCGCGGGAGGCAGCCAATCAATGATTCTCGCGATGGATGTTTATCTCACTCTACCACTCCCTTCCGCCCTAAAATCAATGAAAATATAGTATGAAAAATTAAAATACGGGAAAGAGAAAAGTAAATGAAAACAATGTCCTTGGGTGAGGATGAAAAGTAATGGAAGAACGATATTTCTGACTTGACTTCATTTGGATGAAAAACACGGTGTGTGCACACACAGGGAAAAGTTGTAGAAGGATGCATGGAGAAACACTAAGGTCCGCCCCTGCTTAACACCTCCGCGGTCCTGCCGTGTGGGAATGGAGCGTGGTTATTTTACTTGCTGTGTTTGTTGCAGATTTTTTCCCCCTCAAAATTGAGTGATGACTCTGAGTAATCATGCAGTGTTAAAACGGTCAATGGGGACTTCTGAGACTATTGAAAACAATGATAATGTTCAGGAATTCTCCCAAGTCCTGTAGCCTAACACTTGGGGGGGGTGGGGGGGGGGCGGGCGCGGACGGGTGTGAATCTTTCAAATCCAGAATTACAGGGGGAAATACAGACTGCTGGGTGAATAAGGTTCCGACAACGGGCAATCTGAGGGCTAAACTCCAAAAGCCTATAGAATGGTCCAAGGGACGGAATGACGTGAACCAGAAACCGACCGAGGCGGAGCGAGCGAGCGAGCAAGGAGCAGGTTCATTCCTGGACATCAAGCCGTCCTCTCTTAGTTCTTCTCTAGTCCAAGACTTCTTCTAGTCAGCGTGGAGAATGGGAAGGCCTTTTGGGTGGCAGGAATCACCAAATGAATGAAACAAACCGCTTCCTTCTCGGGCGAAGGTAAGTGCCGATCGCCACAAGCGAGTGGCCGTTGGCGGATTTGGACTAGTGGGTAGAGCGTCGGCCTGCGGACTCAGGGATCCCGGTTCGATCCCCGTCAAGGGCGTGGACCTCGCGTGCCGCCACATCCCCAGTGGGCTGTGGGGGTTGTGGCGTGTGCCAGCAGCACCTCATTCATGTTTCTCTCCCGTCAATGTCCCTCAACCATCCTTCTCCCTTTCTCTCTGCAAAAACTCAATAAACAACATAGTAACTTAAAAATCGAAAAAGAAGAAGAAGGAGAAGAGCACTGGAGTGTAGGCTCATCTGAGCCAGGCCCGACTGCTGACACGCAGGTGAGCGGAGCACAGGGTCATTCGGCGGCCAAACATTCCGCAGGAACTGATGGACCCCTGCGTCCGTCACACCCCGCTCTGCGGGCGCCCCCCTCCCCACACACACGAGGGACTATTCCTGTCCCCTACCCCCACCCACACCCCCACCCCCTAGGGCTAAGCGCTTGGAGTGCACACACATGGCTTTCTCTCTCTAAGCTCCCAAAACTTCTTCACCCTGGGCCCAAACTTCTTCCTGTTCCGTGACCCGCGTATGCAAATTAAGTTCGCCTGCCTGCGCCTCAGTTTCCAGCAACAGGAGACCGGATTCATGGAACCCACTTCACGGCTCGCTTCCCGCCATCAAGGAAGACAGGACCTCGGGGTGTCATTGGCACCTGCTTCACCCCTGGGAGGGGCCAATCTCCGTCCCCGCGTGGTCCTGGCCACGCCTCCCTCGCCCCACCCACCACGCGAGAGCTTCAAGACAGGACTGCTGGGCCTCGGCGGGATCATTCCGCTGCAGACTGAGCAGAGACACGGTCGCCAGTGCGAGCGCGAGCGCGTGCCGATCAATCAGCAGCCTTGGCCGAGACTGGGTGCGAGAAGCTGGTTCTAGGGTAAGGAGGCCCTGGCAGGAATTTGGCGGGAAGGAGCGGCATTGCGGGGCCTCTCCCACCCCGACCCCCCGAAGCCCCACCGCCCAAACCCTGACCTTCACACCCCTCTCCCCCAGTGTTTCGTCAACTAGGAGAGCAGGTGGAGCAGCCTTGTGGTGGCAGAAGCCCATTCCTTTCAGAGGCGGCAGGTGCACCTTGGCTGTCTGGAGCCCATCACCGGGACCCCGCACCGCAGGAGACAGGGGCTGTGAGTCAGAGAGGGGAGCGCCCGCCTTCCTTCCAAAAGGACAGCCCCCCCCCCCCCCGCTGGGGGCCAACGGCCAGGGGGAGCCCTCCGCTGGGATGCCCCAGAGACTTCACCAAGCCTTCGCCATGGAGAGCAGCCCACCGCCTCTCTGCCCGCAAGGACCCGGGGGACAGCTGTCCTCTCGTGGCATCAACAAGGGCAAGGAAAGAAGAGAGCGCCGCAGCTTCCACGAGTCTGAGCCTTCGTGGGAGGGGGCTGCACACAAGCCCGCGAAGAAGCGAAAGCGCACACACTCGCGGAAGAGCCCATCCCATTACCCACGGGGCCAGCGTCTACCCGGCTTCGACCCCCCAGAGGGGCCGGGGGGCCTGCCGCCCGAGGTGAGGAGCAAGCCCAAGACTCCAGAAGGGAAAGGCAAGAGTCCCCACTTGGGAAGGAAGCCAGCGGGCCCCGCACCTGAGCTGGAGGCCGCAGCGGAGGCAGCAGCGGCTCCCGCTCCAGCTCCAGCTCTCGCTCCCGCTCCCGCGGAGGAAGACCACGAGGCAGACCCGCCCACCGTGTGCTTCGAGGACTACCTCACCTATGACCAGCCTCCCGCCAGGAAGAAGAAGAAGAAGAAGAACGAGAAGAAGGAGGAGGAGGAGGAGGAGGAGAAGGAGAACAAGAAGAAGAAGAACAAGAAGAAGAAGAACAAGAGGAGGAAGAGCGAGAAGACGCCAGCCACCGCGCTGCAAGCAAAGAGTCTTCACAAACAGGACTCCACGGCCACAAAGGCGGAGGCAGGCAAGTCCCACAAGCCAACGCCACCCGCAGCAGCCGGGGCCCCGCTCCCAGGGGAGCCCCCTGCCCCTGCAGCCACGGGGCCTGCCTTGCCAGACCTCGGGCCGTGCCAGCCCACCGACCACTCACTTGCCGCCTTTCCATTGACCACGTCCTCCTTCCAACAGACACCAAGGGCCCTGCCCTCACCTCGCCGCCACGAGGACAAGGGAGCTGGGCTCCTGGGAATCAGCCTGAGCTCCCGGAAGACGCGGCTGTTGTCTGGCTCCAAGAGGGAAAGGCGCAGAAGAATGCGTGCCTTGTTCCAGGAGTGCCTCCAGACCCTGCAAAGCAGCTTCGACCTGCTCTGTAAAGCCGGAGGAGTACCGTGTTCTCTTCCGGGACCCGTTTTGCAGAGGGAACCCGTTTTGCAGAGGGATGCCCCCGAGAAGCTACCGCGCCTGGAGGAACACGGCGGAGATGGAGCGCTAGCCTCACAGACGGAACCCGTTTTGCAGAGGGATGCCCCCGAGAAGCTACCGCGCCTGGAGGAACGCGGCGGAGATGGAGCGCTAGCCTCACAGACGGAACCCGATTGGCAGTGGGATGCCCCCGAGAACCTACCGCGCCTGGAGGAACGCGGCGGAGATGGAGCGCTAGCCTCACAGTGGGAACCCGATTGGCAGAGGGATGCCCCCGAGAACCTACCGCGCCTGGAGGAACACGGCGGAGATGGAGCGCTAGCCTCACAGACGGAACCCGATTGGCAGTGGGATGCCCCCGAGAACCTACCGAGCCTGGAGGAACACGGCGGAGATGGAGCGCTAGCCTCACAGTGGGAACCCGATTGGCAGTGGGATGCCCCCGAGAACCTACCGCGCCTGGAGGAACACTGCGGAGATGGACCGCTAGCCTCACCGTGGGAACCCGATTGGCAGTGGGATGCCCCCGAGAAGCTACCGCGCCTGGAGGAACGCGGCGGAGATGGAGCGCTACCCTCACAGACGGAACCCGATTGGCAGTGGGATGCCCCCGAGATGCTACCGCGCCTGGAGGAACACGGCGGAGATGGACCGCTAGCCTCACCGTGGGAACCCGATTGGCAGTGGGATGCGCCCGAGGAGCTACCGCGCCTGGAGGAACGCGGCGGAGATGGAGCGCTAGCCTCACAGTGGGAACCTGATTGGCAGTGGGATGCCCCCGAGATGCTACCGCGCCTGGAGGAACACGGCGGAGATGGAGCGCTAGCCTCACAGTGGGAACCTGATTGGCAGTGGGATGCCCCCGAGATGCTACCGCACCTGGAGGAACACGGAGTAGATGGAGCGCTACCCTCACAGACAGATCCCTTCGGGAAGGAGCATCGCCAGCCCGCCTTGGGGACGGACACGCGGGAAGAAGCCCAGTCACTGCGGGAGCCACAAGAGCAGGGCGTGGCAGAGCGGGTCCTGCACAGCACGGCCAACCGGCCCAAGGACTCGCCCCCAAAGATGGCTCTTTTGGAAACAGCAGAAGCAGCAGCTGTCCAGGAAAACGTCCCGCGCGCCCCATCCCCCACCACACGCAGCCCCAAAGCTCCCTCGCAGCCCGCCACTGCCTGCCGAGCGCGCCGCATCCCTGCCAAGCCGCAGGTGCTCGGCAGCCACAAGAAGAAGATCGCACCGCTGATGGCCAAGTCCATCAGAGACTACAAGACCCTGTGCTCCCGACGACGGCGGTGAACCCAGGGCTTGCCCCGCACGCACATGCACACGGCCTTTGGAAGGAGGCCGGCCAGCACAGGGAGGGAGCGGTCCTGCCACGGGACACTAGCTTCTTTGCATTCCCGGACACTTTGGGATCTGACTCCTATAGTTTTCCTGTGTTGCACCTGTGCCCCTTCCTGGACCCATAGAGGACAAGGGTCGGCTTTAGTGTCCCTGCGTGCTGGAAATGTGCTGGACTTCTTGCATTTACTGTGTCTGTTAACTAGCATTTGCTTACATTGTATTTATGAGTCTGTAACTAATTGTGCTTCGTGCCAACTGCACTGTAAACTACTAACAATAATGGTCGGTCATTGCTGTCAGGAGTTCTTAGATCTCATCAAGTCAGAGATTCTGTAGAGCTTTCGAACCCTCTGCGAGGGAGGAGGGAAATATACACTGCTCAACTCAATAAATGATATTTATTAAGACAACAGACTCCTGGAGTTTCTCAGTGTTGTGCCTCTGAGTCCGTGGCCCACTGTCCACAGCCTCCCCCATCCACAGTATGTGAGCATATGCATTTCTCTACTGCCATCCAGAAGGCTCTGGACAAACGAAATGGATAGCTCTGAGGGTTCAAGTGTGGATGTACATCCATCAAATATACACAAATACTCTCTCTTTGATAAAGCAATTTCAATGATAGAGGTTTTATCCTCGACATATAAACGTGTGTGTGATGTGTGTTTGTGTGCGTGCGTGTGTGCGTGTGTGTGTGTGCCTGTGTGTGTGTGTGTGTGTGTGTGTGTGCCTGTGCGCGTGTGCCTGTGCCTGTGCGTGTGTGTGTGTGTGCGCGTGTGCGTGTGCGTGTGCGTGTGTGTGTGTGTGTTTAATACTGCTCACACTTGGTTATGCCGTTTGAGGCCACTTTTACTCGAGGGCATTTGCCTTCTTCTCTGAGTAGGGTGCATATGACAATCTCACCCTGGCCAAAGTGCTCAGTGTTTGGAGAAAAAAACCCGCACATCTGAGGGTCACAGGTTTGATTCCCATCAAAGGCATGTACCTGGGTTGCATGTTTAATCCTGAGCACAATAGGGGCACGGCAAACTGGGGCGGCTTTCACCACTATCACCAATATCTTTCTCTCTCTTTTCTCTCTTGTGTTTCAACCCCCCCCCCCCACTTCCTTCCTTCCATTCTCTAAAAATCAATTGGGGGGTGGGGGATATCAACCCGTGAGGATTAACATAAAAAGAAATAAAGAGAAATCAAACGTCAAGGAGGTACGGGTACAAATATTGGAGCCCAGGACCCAGCAAGGAAGGGAATCCTGTAGGGGACCATAGGTTAAATCTGGGAAGATCTCGGTCCTAGGAATCAACACAGAAAAGAGGCTGGCTTGCCTCAGTTTCCCCTTCTCTGTGTGGCCCAGGAGGCTGGAGGAGGGCGGGGCGGGAGGGTGGGGTGGGGGTGGGGGAATCTGTTTCTGAAGTTGGGTTGAGATGCTGCCCCCTGCAGGCACAGGTCAGAAACACACCTCAATCCCCTCAGGCAGGGGGCAGAAACACACCTAAATCCACTCTCCAGGAAGGTGGCTTCACCCTTCACCTCCAATTAGTTCTGATATCAAATGATTAACTGCACTGCCCCGCACAGTGAAAAACAAAAACAGCATAGTGTGGCACAACGGTAATAATAAGCATTACACATCAGATATTGGAACTCTCAGACACAGTCTTTAATAGAACTATTTTAACCAATACCATTGCAATAGCATATATATTTCACAAAACTGCCCTGAGACTTTCGGGCGGTCTGAGTCGTGTCCCCTTCCCCAACGTGTACATGGCAGCCCTAACCCCGACCGACTACTTGAGAATGGGACTGTATTTGGAGATGGGACTTTCAGGAGCCCATTTCCCTGAAATGACCCGGGTAGGTCGCGCCCTTATCCAATAGGTCTGGCCGTCCTTGTAGGAAGAGGACCTTTGGACACACAAAGAGATACCGGGGATGGTCTTCCATACCGGAGGGACCCTGTGATGCACAACAGAACAAGAAGGCGGCAGTCTGCAAGCCAAGGAGAGGAGCCTTGGCAGAAACCAAACCTGCTGACACCTGGAGCTTGGACCTCCAGTTTCCAGAACTGTGAGAACATCCATGTATGAGGTTTAAACCACTCTGTCGGCTATTTCGTGAGGCAGCGCTAGCAAGCTACTCCCACCGCTCTGTTGAAAGCCACGGAAATCTAGCTCAGAGAAATTAAAGAAGATCCAACATTTCCGATTGGGAAAGTCAATATCCTAAAGATGTTAATTCTCCTACAAATGGACCTAAGGATTCCATGGGATCGCATTCAAAGCCCAACAGGTCTTTTTCAATTAACTGAACGGTTGATTATAACTTTTATGTGAGAAATGACAGCAACCAAGATAGCTGTGAAAAGAGCTAAATCAGAGGAGGGTACACTATCCGTGTTCAGGGCTTAACCTAGAGCCACAGTAGTTAAGGTAGTTTGATGTTGGCATGTAGACAGAAAAATGTATCCATGGAACAGAATAGAGAATTCAGAAATGGGCCCGCAAATATATGGTCATTTTATTTTCCTTACACTGTAGGCTGCGTAATTCCGATTTTTAAAAAGAACAAAGTAAAAGTTGCTAAAGCCATAGCCAGTTTGGCTGAGTGGAAAGGTCCCAGGTTCGGTGATGGTCAAAGTCACTCACTATCTTGTGTGCAGGCTCCTACCCTCACCCTCGTTGGGACACCTCTCTCTGTGTCTCTCCATCTCTTTCCCGTGCTCTCTAAAAGTGAAGGGAGCCCTGGACCATTGCATTCAGTGGATAGAGCGTTGGCCTGGGTCCCCAAGGGTCCCCGGTTCATTTCGTGTCAAGGGCACATGCCGGGGTCCTGGACTTGGTCCCCAGTGTGGGGCCCGCGGGAGGCAGCCAATCAATGATTCTCGCGATGGATGTTTATCTCACTCTACCACTCCCTTCCGCCCTAAAATCAATGAAAATATAGTATGAAAAATTAAAATACGGGAAAGAGAAAAGTAAATGAAAACAATGTCCTTGGGTGAGGATGAAAAGTAATGGGAGAACGATATTTCTGACTTGACTTCATTTGGATGAAAAACACGGTGTGTGCACACACAGGGAAAAGTTGTAGAAGGATGCATGGAGAAACACTAAGGTCCTCCCCTGCTTAACACCTCCGCGGTCCTGCCGTGTGGGAATGGAGCGTGGTTATTTTACTTGCTGTGTTTGTTGCAGATTTTTTCCCCCTCAAAATTGAGTGATGACTCTGAGTAATCATGCAGTGTTAAAACGGTCAATGGGGACTTCTGAGACTATTGAAAACAATGATAATGTTCAGGAATTCTGCCAAGTCCTGTAGCCTAACACTTGGGGGGGGGTGGGGGGGGCGGGCGCGGACGGGTGTGAATCTTTCAAATCCAGAATTACAGGGGGAAATACAGACTGCTGGGTGAATAAGGTTCCGACAACGGGCAATCTGAGGGCTAAACTCCAAAAGCCTATAGAATGGTCCAAGGGACGGAATGACGTGAACCAGAAACCGACCGAGGCGGAGCGAGCGAGCGAGCAAGGAGCAGGTTCATTCCTGGACATCAAGCCGTCCTCTCTTAGTTCTTCTCTAGTCCAAGACTTCTTCTAGTCAGCGTGGAGAATGGGAAGGCCTTTTGGGTGGCAGGAATCACCAAATGAATGAAACAAACCGCTTCCTTCTCGGGCGAAGGTAAGTGCCGATCGCCACAAGCGAGTGGCCGTTGGCGGATTTGGACTAGTGGGTAGAGCGTCGGCCTGCGGACTCAGGGATCCCGGTTCGATCCCCGTCAAGGGCGTGGACCTCGCGTGCCGCCACATCCCCAGTGGGCTGTGGGGGTTGTGGCGTGTGCCAGCAGCACCTCATTCATGTTTCTCTCCCGTCAATGTCCCTCAACCATCCTTCTCCCTTTCTCTCTGCAAAAACTCAATAAACAACATAGTAACTTAAAAATCGAAAAAGAAGAAGAAGGAGAAGAGCACTGGAGTGTAGGCTCATCTGAGCCAGGCCCGACTGCTGACACGCAGGTGAGCGGAGCACAGGGTCATTCGGCGGCCAAACATTCCGCAGGAACTGATGGACCCCTGCGTCCGTCACACCCCGCTCTGCGGGCGCCCCCCTCCCCACACACACGAGGGACTATTCCTGTCCCCTACCCCCACCCACACCCCCACCCCCTAGGGCTAAGCGCTTGGAGTGCACACACATGGCTTTCTCTCTCTAAGCTCCCAAAACTTCTTCACCCTGGGCCCAAACTTCTTCCTGTTCCGTGACCCGCGTATGCAAATTAAGTTCGCCTGCCTGCGCCTCAGTTTCCAGCAACAGGAGACCGGATTCGTGGAACCCACTTCACGGCTCGCTTCCCGCCATCAAGGAAGACAGGACCTGGGGGTGTCATTGGCACCTGCTTCACCCCTGGGAGGGGCCAATCTCCGCCCCCGCCGCGGTCCTGGCCACGCCCCCCTCGCCCCACCAACCGCGCGAGAGCTTCAAGACAGGACTGCTGGGCCTCGGCGGGATCATTCCGCTGCAGACTGAGCAGAGACACGGTCGCCAGTGCGAGCTCGAGCGCGTGCCGATCAATCAGCAGCCTTGGCCGAGACTGGGTGCGAGAAGCTGGTTCTAGGGTAAGGAGGCCCTGGCAGGAATTTGGCGGGAAGGAGCGGCATTGCGGGGCCTCTCCCACCCCGACCCCCCGAAGCCCCACCGCCCAAACCCTGACCTTCACACCCCTCTCCCCCAGTGTTTCGTCAACTAGGAGAGCAGGTGGAGCAGCCTTGTGGTGGCAGAAGCCCATTCCTTTCAGAGGCGGCAGGTGCACCTT